>CABHPQ010136218.1:10502-33449 GCA_902168405.1 Peromyscus aztecus
AGGGGTGAGGGGTAGATGTGAGTAGTGGATGTGAGCAGAGGTGAGGGGTGGATGTGAGTAGGGGTGAGGGGTGGACGTGGGAATAGTTGGGGAGGGGGGGAATAGAATCAAAACAAATTTGTAAAATTATTGAAGAACTAATAAAAATATATTTTAAAAATATTACACAGTCAATCACCAGCCTCACTATAGTGAGACAATCAGGGCAGAACCATGTTTCTCACTTCCTGATTTCTTTGTTTAACATAATTCCTGGAATAGAATAGGTGTCCTGGATAGTTTTATGTCAACACAACCCAAGCTAAAGTCATCTGAGAGGAGGTAACCTCCACTGGGAAAATGCCTCTATGAAATTGGGCAGTAGCAGGCCTATAGGGCAATTTTTAAATTAGTGGTTGATGGGGGAGGGTCCAGCCCATTGTGGTGGTCCTGAGTTGTATAAGAAAGCAGGCCGAGCAAGGCATGAGGAGCAAACCAGTATGCAGCACCCCTCCATGGCCTCTACATCAGCTTCTGCCTCCAGGTTCCTGTCCAGTTTGAGTTCCTGCCCTGACTTCCTTCAGTGATGGACTGTTACCTGGAAGGGTGAGCAACTCAACCTTTTCCTCCTTGTGGTGGTTTGAAAGAAAATGGCCCCCAAAGGGAATGGCAGTATTAGGAGGTGTGGCTCTGTTGAAGTGGGTGTGGCCTTGTTGGAGGAAGTGCGTCACTGTGGGGGCGGACTTTGAGCCTTTCTACACTCAGATACCAACCAGTGTGACTGTCAGTTGACTTGCTGTTGCCTGCAAGATGTAGTGCCCTGGGTCCCAGTACCTCATCTGTCTGCACGCCACCACCATGCTCCTCATCACAATAATGGACTGAACCTCTGAAACTGTAAGCGAGCCACCACAATGAAATGTTTTCCTTATAAGAGTTGCTGTGGTCACGGTGTCTCTTCACAGCAATAGAAACCTTAACTAAGGCGCTCCCCAAGTTCCCTTTGGTCATGGTGTTCCATCACAGCAACAGAGAACCTAACCAAGACAGTAAGTAATTAATAATGCTTGCTAAATGCATGGGTGAATGAGTAAGTGAATGTCAGTATCTCCAGGATCATCCCTCACACTTCCTACATAGCTTTTATCACACAGTTTCAAAGATTATATCTTGTTACAGAAAGCCCCAAGAATTTTTTTGTGTAATGTCTTATTCCCAAAAGCAAACATACAACCAACAGCTAGCATGTTTAGAATAAAGTCTGATTATTTTTTAATTTTAAAAAAATCCTTGAATTGATACCTCCTCTACTTTGGATATACATTCTCATACCCTGATATTAGAAAATTCTCATTTTTGCAGAAACAGCTCTGCTCAGCTGATCCCAATCACTTTATCACTAAGGTTCTATTAACATCCCATAATAGGTTTTCTCTTCACTTCAGGAGTCAATACATAGATCTTCCTAGTCTTCTTGCCTGAGTCAATCCATAAATACTTTTAATCTATGAACTTTCAAGCTCAAAAAGATTTCCTGGGTCACTAAATACTTACTTCTCGCTTACATGGGATTGAAAGCTCACAGAGGCTCAGGATCAATTATATTTCATCTTTTCAGTGCTTATTTCACAGCTGAACACTTCTCAGAATAATGAACACAAGTCCAGTTCCTGACAAGCCATGGCAAAGGCCAAACGAATGAGAAATATTATTCACTCTGGCCCCATGCTCTAGCAGGGGGGTGAAGAGGTAGTGTGTGCTGTGACTTATTATAGTAACCACGTTCCACTCACACCCAGATCAGTCGCAAAGTGGAAGTCCGAGACCCTGGGCCTATGGAAAAGTAACATACACATCGTGTGATAACAATAATCATGTGACAACAATAGCCCACAAATCTCTGCCCCAGGCCCAGAACCTTATCTCACGTGGTGCCAATAAGAAAGAAAAAGATCTCAAAGGAAATGGCTGCTTCCTGTGCAGAAGCCTTGAGAATCACAGTGGCGGAATCCCATAACATAAGCAACACATAAGACTGTCTGCGGGAGAGTGAGCTCAAAATAGCTGACAGACAAATAGTGTAAGAGTTTGTGTTCTGAAGTTAAATTTATTACTGAAAAGGTCATGAATGGGAAGACAGTTACTGATAAAACTACATGGCTACATGATAGGAATCGCCCAGGGCATCCTGGTTATGAACAGAAAACATTATATATGACCACAGACCACAGTGTGTACATGTGGAATTCTTAGTCTAAGGTGGACAAGCCAGCTGAGATTTATATGGAGGGTATATCCGGGAGTCTCTCTCTCTCTCTCTCTCTCTCTCTCTCTCTCTCTCTCTCTCTCTCTCTCTCTGAGTGTGTGTGCATTTGCACAGAGGAGTACATTTGCACAGAGGAGTACACATGCTCACAATCATGGTTTATGTGCATATTCCTTTGATAGGATTCTGGCCAAATCCCCAGATTATCCCTAAAGGCTTGGACACAAAGTGTTAAAAACCACTGCTGCAGCAAGCAACCGTCGGATTCATAAACAAGGATTCACTGCCATTAGGTGATAGTCAAGAGCGCCAATGCTGTAACAACCAAGGCCACATGACCAGAGCTCCGAGAGCTCCGAGACAGTGCTGCAAAGCTGATGTGACCATGCACTAACAGGAATGAAAGAGGAAACCCCTTGAAGTCTCCCAGTTAACTGGAAAGCACGGAACAGTGAGGCCAGGGCAGAGATGCCTCCTTTTCACACTTGGGAGGATCCAGACAAGAACAGAAGCTCTGGGTGAGTACAGGGGCAGCGCTCTGTAAGACATACTGCTTCCATGTCACACCCCAAACTGACCATTAACATTAAGTTTCATCGGCTGTTTTTGTATGACTTAACTCATGTATAAAAACCAAAGTAAACATAGAATAAGGCAGTACAAGGCCACATTCCACCCCTGAAAACCTCTGATCTGAGATATTATTTATTCTAATCATTGTTATAATCTGGACCCCTATTTCATTCAGGATCCAATTAGTGGAAAGATGCACTACAGGTCTTTCAGAGGAAATGCTAGAACTTGTATGTGTGATGAAGGACTAGAACCAAGAACTTAAGTAGAGAGGTGGTGTAGCCACTTGCAACATTCAGAAGCCGGGAGCTCCCCGCAGCTGATGTTAGAATGGTCCTCCGTTTGTGCGTGTTTGTTTGGCTGGGCTTGTTGTCCTGTTTAAAGTTGTGTTTTGTTTTTTGTTTATTGTCGTGTGTGTGTGTGCGTGTGTGTGTGTGTGTGTGTGTGTGTGTGTGTGTATGTGTGTGTGTGTATGTGTGTGTGTATGTGGGGTGTGTGTGTGCGTGTATGTATGTGTATGTGTGTGTGTCTGTGTGTATGTCTGTGTGTGTCTGTGTGTATGTCTGTGTGTGTGTGAATGTGTGTGTGAAGGTGGGGAGTGGAGAAGAGAGTCCAGTCCCAGGATTTCATCTGTGATGTTTGTTTGTAGCTGTTTCAAATTAAGGAACTAATTTTGGACTGGGAATACACAAGGAAGTTCCCTGAGAAGTAGAAGAGTATTGCTCGGAAGGACCCCATCTAGAGGGAAGAGCAAAGCTGATGGTGTGTCTGCTGGCCGCTCTCCGCCTTGATTCATTTGTGAGAAGAGCATAGCTCTGTCCTAGCACGTCCTGTTGAGCAGCACCTGGGCCTGCTTTGGGAGGCCAGTCACTCCCCACAGATTAGACCCTCCCGCCTGGGGTCTCTGGGGCCCCAGCCACTGCGCTCCTGGGGAGTAGCTGGGACTTTGTGCTTGCTCAGCTGGCTTGCTGTTTGCCTCCCAGGGCCCTGCTCAGCTGCATGAGAAGACAGAAAGGGGGCTGGATTGATGACTCTGATGCTGCTCTGCAGGGCTGGGGTTAGGTTCCAGGGACCTACATGGAGGCTCACAACTGTCTCTAACTCCAGTTCCAGGGAATCCAACATCCTCTTCTGGACTCCTCGGGTGCACACACATACACTAACACATATAAAATCTCTTAATTAAAAAAAGAAAGAAGATGAAAAGTCAGTTTGGCACTATAGTGTTTTATAAAATTATTTTGCAGTTATTAAAATGAAGGCTTCATGCAGGACTATTCTTAGCTTTTTTTTTTTTTTGAGCTGCCCAAAGAGAATATTGTTATGAGAAAGTTTCTGTTTAATATTCAGTCTCATCCACTGAGTTATTAATAGAAACTAGATCATGGCAACAATTTCTAAGGGTGCTAATGAGCGCCTCTCCTTAAAACAACCAATGAAAACTTAATCTTTCTATATGGATTTCCTTAAAACAGAGCCCCTTGTCCTGCATGGTAGAGCACTTTAAAACATG
This sequence comes from Peromyscus aztecus, assembly GCA_902168405.1. Taxonomy (NCBI): domain Eukaryota; kingdom Metazoa; phylum Chordata; class Mammalia; order Rodentia; family Cricetidae; genus Peromyscus; species Peromyscus aztecus. The sequence continues at coordinate 14,834 of CABHPQ010136218.1, forward strand.
CCATTTTAGGAATACATCTTCTCTGCAATTCTTTCTGTAACTTACAGAACATGTTTCACACTCCTGAGCGGATGAGTCCATGCTGGGCAATATTGGTGCTGCCGATACCATGAAATGCTATTTCTGCTTCGAGATGTTTATGATCAGTAGCTACATAACCGACCTTGGTCATGTGTTCCTGCCCGGCTCTTCACGAACACCAAAGATCATTATAATGTCAGTGTCACTAAGTGCCCACATGCAGGAATGACTTCATTCATTGCTCTGAAATGAAGCATCCCCACTGAGAGGAAACTTAACTAATCATGCGCATTTTAGAGAAACAGAGTTAAGGTTCAGAGATACTAAATGCTGTTCCTAAGAATTACCAGTTATTAAACAGTGGGTCTGGCCTCTCTCTTGGTCACTATACCTAGCACTGATTTCAGGCAGCACTTGATTTAATATGCTGTCACTATCTTGAAATTTTTAGCAATGCCTACATAGGAGTTTTGCATTTTTATCTTGCAATGGGTTTCTCAAAGCATGTAGCGAGCCTTGACTGTGACATCCTGGGTAGATACTGCATGGGAAGGGTTTAAACTATGTCCACACATTCTCCAACAGTTCTTTCAAAAGACAAAGCTAATTTCCACGTTTGGGTCAGTCACACCTTCTAATGAACGGGGTCTGTTAGAAGAAAGGGTGTGTCCTAAGAGTTGGATGAGGAACCTTTGCAGCTTCTGTCTTGCCATTGGGTCACTTGCTCTAGGGAAAGGCAGATTCCATGTCATGAGGACACTCAGGCAACGTGTGGAACAGTCCATGGGATGAGGAACGGAAGCCTCCTGCCAGCAGCCACTTAAATAAGCCATCTTAAGCACTGAGTCAAATGTTGAAAACATTGACCGCCCCTGACTCTGCCCCTGGGACTTGCCTTCTGAAAGACCCCTCAGAAAGAACCATCTAGACAAACTACTTAATTACTGATATTCAAAAACTGTGGGATGAGTTTGTTATTTTGAGCTAGGATAACTTATCTTATGTAATAATGAATAATTCATGTTATATAACTCTGGGATCTAAGATATGTAAGAATATTCAATTAAAAGGCAAGAATATTCAACAATGTTTGGTACAACATTAATTTGATTTGGTTATGTCCTTTCTGACCATCCAGGCATTTCATCTACAGACACTGTAGGAGTGATCTTCCATGAGGATCAGAGGGCTTCCCTCCACGCATTCATTGTGCCAAGGCCTTCTTTTAATTAGGCCATGGCTTTTGACATCGGATGCTTAATTCAAAGACTACCAGACACACTCCTCCCACAAGAGCTACCTCCCTTCTAATTGAGCAGTCTGTTGCTCCTGTTTCCAATCCCGTCATACCTCTGTCACATGGCCTAGAGTTACAGTTCAAGATCTCATAGCCATGTTTATTCCGCCTGCACAGCATGGAATGAGGCCAGCGGGGGTTGCTCCCTGGTGGCCATTGGATTCTGCTGCTGTCACCCAGCTCTGTGTGGGCCCAACTAGGGGAGCCCTTAGAGATACGACTAGCTCCATGGCATGCCCTGGATCTGCAGGATCCAGTCTCCTTGGTGAATGAGAAAGGCAGTGGATTGCACAGCACTGGTGGACACACTTGAAAAGGAAGGACCTCGCTGGCTACTCAGTAAGATCAGAGCATCAGGGTCTTACCTGTGAGTTGGACTCCAGCAAGCTCATGTGTGAGTCTAACATTATTAGTTCACAAGCACCTGCTAAGCAGATGGAATGAAGGTGTTACACGCCACTCTGAGTACATCACACCTCTATTTCACTCATACCGCACTTTTCTCCTTCAAAAACAATCCCAGTCTCAAGTTCAGCAGAAAGTTCCACAAAGGGGAGATTTTTCAAAGTATTTTTTTCCATGGAAGGGTTCTGGGTTCTAATCCAGAAGGTTCTTCTGAGCAGATACTGCCTATCTCTATGATTAAATTGTTTTAAAAGTTTGCTTCATAGCTTATATGCAAATTCTTATTGGTAAAGCAGATAATGATCCCAGTAGATGAAGGAGGGGTTTTTTTGTTTGTTTTTGTTTTTGTTTTTTTGTTTTTGTTTTTTGCATGATGTGTTTGGATACTATTACAGGAATCTTGGGGAAAATAAGGTGTGGTAGTTTGAATGTATTTGGCCCCCATAAGCTCACAGGGAGTGGCACTATTAGAAGGTGTGGCCTTGTTGGAAGAAGTGTGTCGCTGTGGGGGCGGGCTTTGAGGTCTCTTTTTTTCAAGCTTCCCTCAGAGTGACAGTCAGTTGACCTGCTATCTCTAGGTCAAGATGTAGCACTGTCAGCTCCAGCACCACCTCTGCCTGCACGCTGCCATACTCCCTGCCGTGATGACCTCTGAAACTGTAAGGGAGCCACCACAATTAAATGTTTTCTTTATAAGAAAGTTGCCGTGGTCATGGTGTCTCTTTACAGCAATAAAAACCCTAAGACATAAGGGAAATTTTATAAATCAAGGATGTGGACCTTCCCCCCACTTTCCTTATAATTAACTTATTTCCTCACAGCAGAACAACACTTTTCCTCAAGCTAATACAGCGGCCTATGTTCTTTCTATTTTGGAAGTAAACTCTAAGAAACCCTTGGAATAAATTCGGGGAGCACCATGCAGTTGTTCTCTGAAAGCTGAGGGGTTTATGTCTTTTATAGCATGTGTGAAGAAAACATAATACAGTGCTCTCTAGAATTACATGTTGTCTATCACATGGCTGCAGTGGTTATAAATGAGGAAAGTATGCACAGAATATTTGCAAACAGCATTCTGAGGCATCCTCCTCAGGGCCCCTCTCAGCACATGCTCCAGTTAGCTCTTCCAAGTCAAGGAGAACTCCTCGGGACTCAGAAGATGCTTCTCATCCTGATACAGGTCTTTTAAGACATTTGGGAAAGGGGAGGGACATGAAAATATTTTCCCAAGTCAAAGGAACAAGTATGGAGTCTGGAAGTAATATAATTCCATGACTTTAATTTTTATTAACAGTTGTTTGTTTGATTGGTTTTTTGATTTTTTTTTTTTTTTTGAGACAGGGTTTTTCTGTGTGTAGCTCTGGCTGTCCTGGACTTCACTCTATAGACCTGGCTGGCCTGGAACTCACAGAGATCCACCTGCCTCTGCCTCCTGAATGCTGGAACTAAAGGCATGAGCCACCAGCTCCAACTTTTCTTATTTTTAAAACATGTCTTTTTCTCATGTAGGAAACACAGGCAAATAGTTGACATTAAGGTTGCAGTGTGGATCACCTGGGATGAAATATTTTCCTTTGGAGCCAGTTCATTTTTATTCAGAATGTGTTTCAGTCTCAATTTTATTGACCTTGCAAGTGGTTTCAGTTTTTTCAAAGGTATGATTTGAACTTTTGTTTGTTCTGTGTTACAAATCTATTTCAATATCAACAATTATGGCCTAGACCTCTCAGCAGAGGCCTGGGGTTCATTGGCTTCCTTGGACAGGGCTCTAGAGGGGAAAAATCCTCCTAACAACCTGGTTTGGAGCCCTCAGCAGGAGTAAAATCATTAATGAAGCAAGAATTTCTCTTGTTTATTTTTCTAGAAGAGAAAAGAAAGACTCCTTGAAAAGAATTCTACACTCATCTGGGCATGGTAGCACATGTCTTTAATCCCAGCACTCTGAGTTTGAGGCCAGCCTGGTCTACAAAGTGAGTTCCAGGACAGCCAGGGCTACACAGATAAACCATTTCTAAAACTCTGAGTTTGAGGCTAGCCTGGTCTACACTAAATCATCAAGTGGGCTCCTGAAGGGCTATTGACTGTCTCTGCTATCACAGTGCCTTCTGGGGCCCCTGCATGTCAGGGGTCAGGGGTGAGGCTGGGGGCTGTGCAGAGCACTTCAGAAACTCTGTGCCGTTTATGAGGATTTGGGAACCATTTACCCATCCACACTAAGCTGGAGAGGGCACTCTGTGAGTCAGCCCTCCCGAATCAGGGCAGACTCCAAAGCCACCTTCTCTAACTACTTTGGGCATCTCGAAGCCTCCTTGGGCTCTGCCTGCGACTGGGGACAGTCACCCTGGTCACCGAGGTTTCTGTTGTCCTCACCCGAAACAAACTGGCAGCCAATGTTCTGGATGTCTTCACTAATAGTCAGCAGAGCCTGTTGCTCTTGATCCACCAACTGACCCTCTGTGGTGGGAAATCTTGTTCCTGGATAATGGTGTGTTCGATGAAACCATTAACTTTGCTTGAGAACACTTTATTACCTGCAGGTTTGATCCATTTGAGCTTGACTCAGAAAGACACATGTTTATTCTCTGAGTCGATAGATGCCCACAATCTGGCTTCAAAACAAGGAAGGGTCAAAAGATCACAAGAAAACACAGGAACGAAATTCTTTTGCCGCCAACTGTTTACGTGAATATTCAAGCTGCTCAGAGGGAGCTATGGGCTGGTGTGGACTGACACAGGTCCTAAGGGTACACATTGGAGAGAAAAGCCACTGTCAGTCAATCTGACAACAGCCCTCAGGAAAGCATGGAGGCCACTGCTGCCTGAAGGGCTGGATGCAACTCGTTTGCATAATAGTCAGGCAGGAGAAGAGACCAGCAGGAATTATGCTTCCATGACATGGAAGTGAAGCCATCCTCCCCTGGCACAGCCCTCGGACTGTGGTAGCAAACTTCCATGCTGTGTTGCTGTCTCTTTTACGTTTTTATATTCTTCATCGGTGCTAAAATGCAAGATGCAACACATTTTATACCTGTGAATGTAAATATGAATACTGTTATTCTTGGCGTGTCTAATCAATTGATAGTGGCAGGAGTCCCCTCTCCAACGGGTCCCAGCTGCCCGAAGGCCCCCACAACCGCCCCTGAGCTCTGCAGCTGCAGCCAAGAATGGAGAAGCCTGGGTACAACTGCAGTCCTTGGAACTGCTGCCTGCTGCCATTTGACAACCCACAGGCACAATGGGACAGCCCCAAGCAGAGAAGGGGACTTTTCCTGCCTAGCTGAAACCAGGCTCAAGCTCCTGGACAGAACAGGCTGCTGTCATCAGGAAAACAGGGCCATCCAGGCAGGCCTGAATCCCCCAGTACTCTAGCCACCCCACCCCCACCTCCACCCCCTCCACTGCCCTCATTCCCATCACAGTATCTAGCAAGGGAGAAAGTAGATGAACTTAGCACTGAGCCATCTCTCTAGCCCCTATTAGAACTGACAACTTCCTTCCTTCCTCCATTCCTTCCTTTTTTTTTTTTTTTTTCTAGACAGGGTTTCTCTGTGTAACAACTCAGACTATCCTAGAACTCATCCTGTAGACCAGGCTGGCCTTGAACTCACAGAGATCCGCCTGCCTCTGCCTCCCAAATGCTGGGATTAAAGGCGTGCGCCACCACTGCCTAGCATCTTTCCTTCCTTTCTTTCTCCTCCTTCATTCTATTTTGCCTGTATGAATGTCTGTCTACCACATGTGTGCTTGATGCTAACAGAGATCAGAAGAAGGTGGCAGATTCCAGAGGGTGGTGAGCTGCCATGTAGGTGCTGGGAATCGAACCCAGGTCCTCTGCAAGAGCAGCAGGTACTCTTAGCCACTGAGCCAACACCTCCTATTAGAACAATTCCTGCCCTGAGTGCACCAGGCCAGAAGCATAGATGAACATGGCTGTGTCTTTCCACAACCAAGTTTACTGAATAAGTTCACACGGTCCAGTATTTTCAAGGGTGGCATTTGCCAGACCATCTCACCTACGCTGATAATCTGGCAGAGGCAAAAATGGGTTCTTCCCTTGCAATCTTAATTACTGAAGAGTAACTCTTACATCACACATCCCACATCCCTTTACGTATACAATAGATGTGGTTTACGAATGAATATGACTTCAGAGGCTGTAGCAGAGTTCAGAAGGTTTCAGAAGTAGTTGATGTAGATGTTAATGGAGACTGCGCAACCAAGATGACAGCCCAAGACCAGCTGCTGCAGGGGCCTAAGCTGAAAGACAGGCTCCAGCGTGGAGTCCAGATGTGAAGTAAAAAACACCTGGTGCAGATCCAGATAGGACCTAGCCAAGCTGAACCTGCAGGACCCTTGAGAGCTCTCTGCCTCTCCGTCCTTGACAGACCATGGATGTCAGGTCAGTGGCACCATGCCACCACAGCGCTAGGCGCCCACCCTGTTATGGTGGCAAGAGGAAGTTGTGGCCTTTCCTTGGCCTGGTGTGACTGACAAGTTCTTTGACCTGGCTTCCCTGATATGACTTTAATACAGTCAAGTACTCCCTCATGCATCCATTCTCAACTCACCCTTTCTGTTCCCAGGAATGAAGCATTTATTAACTCATGCTGCATGGGTGCTGCCAAACAGATGGTGAGGTTTGTGGGACCACCCAAGGGCTACAGTTGTCTTCCCCCTCAAAATGGAGTCAAAAACTATTTGTAAGATGGACTTTCTGAGAGCAAGAGATAGCCTAGGAAACCACCATTTTTATACAGTATGGAGTAACTTAGAGAAAGGCACAGCCCGGACTCAACTGTTCCTCTCCAACAGAAAACTCACCTAGACATGAACCTCACTCCCAAACTGCTACTTGTACAAGAGTCTGTCTTGGAGGATGACAACACCATCCACCCTCCTGTTTAAACCTTGACTCTGCCCTTCAGACATCTGGTCTACCAAGCCCGTCTAGTCTACGGGTCTTCCAAGCCTCTTACATCCATCCGTTTCCTGCCATTGGTTTACTCCACGCTCCTTCTGGGGCTGAAATAATACAAAGCTCCTGAGCAGTGTTTCCAATGCCATCTCACTTCGTCAGTTCACTTCTCATGATGCTTCCTCAACTTTTGAGTGGGGAAATGCAACCGTCTGGGCAGGAAGGAAAACAGTTTGAACAGATACGTGAGCCTCTCCCTCGACTATCAGACTCTTGAAACAATAGATCAAGAAACAGAAATATCCCCAGGAATCTCACACTGGGAGAAGGAAAGGCTGGGGACACAGGGCCAGCCAGAAGAGGAACTTGTCTCCAGGAAAATTTACACCCTGTCGTCTGGCCTTGCCAGTGGGCCTGAGCCTACACATTGATGACAAGCAGGACCTTACGACTGGCCTGCTTCGTTATGACAGCTCACACCTTACCCACCTTTAGAGAACTGAAGAAGATAGACCTGGGTAGGGAGGCTGCTGGATCTCTGTCTCCCTTCAAAGTGTTACCACATTGAACAGGTCTCTGTTTTCTGCTTCTCAGTCATTTTAAAAATTGGTCTTCTTAGAACCATATCACCTGATGTCCCCCTCCTGTTTAAAGTCCTCTGAAGCACCCTTCTATCCAGTAAGTGGTCTCTTGAGCTCTCAGCCCCTTCACCCCATGCTTTGCTCAGATGTTTGAATTTAGCAGGTTCTTTCCCACACTAGGGCCTATACAAGTATCCTTTCTTTCACCTGCAGCTGGGAATCACCTCCTTTGCATCAGAGGCCTTCTCTGTAACTCACCCTCAGACACCTTCCGGGACCCTCAGACCAGAGGCCCTCACTGTAACTCTTAGACACCTTCCAGGACCCCCAGACCGGAGGCCCTCGCTGTAACTCACCCTCAGACACCTTCCGGGACCTGCAGACCAGAGGCCCTCGCTGTAACTCACCCTTAGACACCTTCTGGGACCCCCAGACCAGAGGTCCTCACTGTAACTCACCCTCAGACACCTTCCCGGACCCCCCAGACCAGGCAGAACCATCTGCTTTGCCTTCCTTTGCAAATTTTTAAATTATTTACTTAAAAAAATTTTACTTTGCTGTCGTTATCTTCCCTCCTAGGTCCTCAGCTCGTGACTAGCTAGCTGGCTGGAGACGCAAAACCAGTCTCTCTGGCTCTCACGACCAGCTAACAACTCGTAGACACTTGTTCAAAGAAGGAAGCTAAGTTGCTGTCCTCAACAGTGCACTCTGAGACAAGAGAAATTACAGCTGTATCTGACAGCCCGCTACAGAAGTTGCTACCTCACAGGCCATGAAAGCGTCCTCTGTGAGTGTGTGATGTGGATCTGATGATTGTCACCATTTTATGGATGAGGACCCGAGGCCGTAGGATGGTTAAGTGACCTTCCTGAAGTCATACAACTAGTAAGTGATAGGCCTGAGATCAGAAGAAAATTGCAGTTAACATTGGATTTGAAGCTGAGCCCTGGGCACCCGAACATGTTCTCACATTCAGCAGAACAGATAGAGCCCCCTTGAGGATATCTTGCTTCTCAACTTGCCTCAACGAAAAGCTCTCAGCCTGGGAAACTAGGGGCCACCAAGCACCTGAGTCTTCCAGCAGTGCTGAGAACACAGTCCGTAGGGTTCCCGCCGGTACCCTTTGTTTGGAAGGATGAGTGCCACCTTGTGGACACAGTTTTCACCTCTCTTTTATCTCCACAGCCGCGGGGATTTTAGGAGTTCGTTGAACACAGGGTTACTAAGTGATGCACTTAGCACATACAGGATCAGCTGGGATCCCGAAGGATGATACAATTTCTCCTTGTTTCATTTGGTTTTATTTTTATTGAGTAAACAATGAAGTCTGATTAGAAACAAGTAGAATTTTTGTCTTGCTTATTGATTATTTTGTCATTTTTTAATAGAAAGGGGAAGTGTGTATGCAAACAGATTTGTGTTCCATTCCTTGGATTCGCTGTCTGTACAATGGGGATAATAACATCATTTACATCATGTGGTCGAAATGAGACTTAATAAGTTAGTGCATATGAGGTGCTAGGATAGTGCCTGGTACACAACAGACATTCAATAAGTTACATATCATCTTCCTCATCCCACAGAGAAAGAAGCCACTTTTCTTCAGGGTTAAGAGAAAACAAACATAGTAATTTCTGGAACACCTGGGCATCATTCCCTTTGAAAAGGGATTGGTTTGAGAGAGAAGTTTAAACATTAGAACTCGACATCAAGCCATGGATTAAAGTTTCCATTTATTCTAGAAACCCTTCCCAGTTGTCTGATAGAGTAGGAAGGAAAGTGAGGATGAGGGCCAAGAGCAGAGACCCATGAGTAACTTAGAATCCACAGACTCCATTTGTGATCAGGGAGACAGATGGTAAGAGGTGAGGTCAGATCTGAGTGGAGATGCAGTTTTGGTCTGGTGATCCCAGGTAATGCCTCTCCCTTCCTGAGCCACGCCCCTCCCTTCGGTGACATCAGTAAAGCTCCTCTGTTTCGGATACCTGACTGCTAAGCCATGATGAGATGGTTTTCGTAGTTCACAGGTAAACAGGGCCCTGCCTAGGCATACTTGGGTTCAAAGAAGGAGTGTAGATGGTCTCACACAGAGGGACCCCAGACAGAAAAACAGCAAATGGCCTCCTCTTTTGCTTTAAGGTTTCTAGTTTCAAAATGTAGTGCTGTGACCTGATCCATGGAGTAGCAGCCAAATGATCATTAGAAGGAAAAAATAAATCAAAGCTTCATGCTTTAATGGGTTGAAAGGGCTTAGAAACAGCTGTGCCTCCATGCCCAGATAGTTCACAAGGCAATCCCAGGGCTTGGGAGAATGAGGCAGGAGGATGTCTATGAGTTTGAGGTTCAGCTATATAGTCAGACTGTCTCCATGAACAGCCTAAGAGGGAAGATTGGGGCGGGGGGAGAATGTAAAGAAAAGAAGAGGGCAGGGGAAGCACCACGAAATGTAAACGCCTACTCTCCCCTCCCTGCCAAGCATGCTTTCAAGGCCTTGGGTGTTGAGAAGCTCCGCTGGGCTTGTGTTTGTGGTAGCCTGATCTAGACATCACAGCTTTAACAGCTGCCATATAAATGAGTGCACAAAGCCAGGGTGATTTTTACAAGGTAAACGGTGCCTGAGCATCTCTCTGGACAGAGCACCCAACAACTAGGCTTGAAGCTTTAATTATACCTGTGTTATCTTCCAGTACTCAAAACAGGTCATAACTCATAAATGGATTTTTCTGTTACGATTTAGACATTCAAATAAGTGGGATTTTAAAAAATCCTTTTGTTGGCTTTTCTAGCTGCTTCCTGACTTCCCTGCCCCCTTTCCATCAGCAGTCATCAAGAGACGCAAACAATGTTTTGTTTGTTTTTCAAGACATGACCTCTCATTGTGTAGCCTAGGCTGGCCTTGAACTCACGGCAATTGTCCCGTCTCAGCCCCAAGGGTGAGAGGACAGACGTAAGCCATTGTGCCAGACTATACATTTTTAAAGTACAGAGAGAAATGAGCTTGTTCTGGTCAGAGAAATTTCCCTTCTGCTCAGGGAGGAAAACTCCAGGAATAATTGGTGCACATATGCAGATGCAGAAAAAAAAAAAGTGTTTCAACCCATGGACGCGGCCTCTAGACTCTGAATGCTTCATGTCCTGTTAAGATTCAGTTACAGGCTTTTGTTTATCACGTCAAATAGATTTGAAGACTTTACCTGTGAAACTCTCCCCAAAAACCAACTCCTTCCCTGCACTTAGCTGCACGTTCGTCTAAGTTTCCACTGGAGAAGACAGGGCAATGGATGTTCTCCGTTCAGAGTGAACCATACCTCCCTCCTCCCAGTTTAACTGTTCGGAAGACAAATGGTATCTTCCCATCACAGCGATGCTTGAAGCCCTGCTACGAAGGGTTGGCCTCCTCCTATGCTGCCCGGCCCTCTGGGAAGGCAGTCTGGCACCAACAGGATACCTAGCACAGCATTTCCACAGAATGGGACTAAGTGCATGTTACTCTAATTGAATTGGAAAGGCGAAGGGGCCCACAGCCAAGTACTGGCATGCAGAACCACTGGGATCTACTGGAATGTCACCACTGGTGAACACTGCTAATTTATCTAAGGCATTTTATCTCTAATGGCTGGGTTTTCCAGTCTGTAACTTTAGTGAATAACCAGTTTTTACTGGAGGAGTTGTTTAAATTATGAGGAACATGGGAAGATATTGGCTCTCTAAAGTCGATCTATTAATAGGGCAATTATTATATTCCACTGGCATTTCATAAGAGATCATTTTATATTTTTTAAAGTCCTGTTGCATGGCTGCTTTCTGACCCAGCAAGTCCAACTGGTTTGCAAGGCTAATTGGTATGGTACAAATGGCTTTCTGAATGGAGACTACTTCTTCCAAACCATTTTATTTTGCTCAAATCACCCAATCAGATTTGGTGTGAGGGCTTGGGCAGTACCCAGATCATACTCCTTCCAGTGGGTGACTCTTTTGAGCCAACCACAAATTACAAGTTAATTACTTTAGTCTCAATAAAATTGGCTAAATCAACCTCTTATTTTAAAGTTAAAAACTCTCTTAGTGTAGACAGCCTTAAATTAACTAACTACAGTTTGTAAATATCGCCCAAATTGTCGGGGCTTTCCAAGAAAGATGCTCTGAAAATAATAGTGGTAGTGTATAGATGGTCTGCAAAAAAGACCATGAGATTTGTATTTAAAACAAAGCTGGGTGTGGTGAAATTCAAAACGCAAATTCAATATATTATGGCCTGGAGAGAAAGACTTATCTTAGAGCTAAACAACCAGGATCTGCATGTAAGCTACACAGTTGGGTCATAAGATACCACACCCTAAAAGCCACCGCAGACTGGACAACGTCACCTTCTTTACTTGTCTTTAAAGGTACAAAATGGGCTTCACAGGGAGAAAGCCCATGGCTTTGCTCTTTTCATTCCCCCAAACCCAGGGAACCGTGAACGCAACTGTCAAAACACAAACTATGCCAATAAATAAAATAAGGTCTCAATATTTTTAATATTAGAAATGTTATACAGTGCCAATTTCTTTCTTTTCTTTTTCTTTTTTTCTCTTTGTATAGCTTTGGAGCCTTTCCTGGAATTCACTCTGTAACCCAGGCTTGCTGGGGGATAGTCTGTATGTCAAATTGCTCTGATTGGTCAATAAATAAAACACTGATTGGCCAGTGGCCAGGCAGGAAGTATAGGCAGGACTAACAGAGAGGAGAATTAAGAGAACAGGAAGCTGAGTGAGGAAGACACTGCCAGCCACCACCAGGACAAGCAGCATGTAAAGATGCCGGTAAGCCACGAGCCACGTGGCAAGGTATAGATTTATAGAAATAGATTAATTTAAGATGTAAGAACTAGATAGCTAGAAGCCTGAGCCATTAGGCCAAACAGTTTAAATAATATAAGCGTCTGCGTGTTTATTTTATAAGTGGGCTGTCGAACTGCCAGGACTTGGCGGGAGCTGGAGAGAAATTCTCCAGCTACACAGGCTGGTCTTGAACTCACAGAGGTCCACCTGCCTCTGTCTCCCCAGTGCTGGGATTAAAGGTGCGAGCCACCTCACCCGGCTTACAGTACCAATTTCTAAAGAAAATCTGATTTTATAAAATCCATTTCTTTTGAATAGTCACTTAGTTTCAGCAATTCTGCCTTGAAATAGCTGTATTCACCCTTTCCTGCTCTGCCTGCTTTAATCTAGGTCCTGGAGCTCTGTCTTCTGAGACTATGACAATTATCTGTAGGCGTATATAGACCTTTCTGTTCGGAATCAAAATCTAAAGCTCAAATCCAAAGGTAAACAGTATACTGATAAGGACTTTTTGTTGCTACAACAAATGCCTGAAGTTGGCACTTTGTTTAAAAAGGGGTACGGGGTATGAGGTATGGGGTACGGGGTACGGGGTACGGGGTATGGGGTACGGGGCATGGGGTACGGGGTATGGGGTACGGGGTATGGGGTATGGGGTGTGGGGTACGGGGTATGGGGTGTGGGGTATGGGGTGTGGGGTACGGGGTATGGGGTGTGGGGTACTCATCACACAGTTTTGGAAGCTGAAAGTCCAAAATCAGTGGTTCCCTCTGTCTGGCCTCTGGTGAGAGCCCCTTTGGTGCTGTCTCTACACAGTGGGTGGCATCGAAGTCAGAACACGTTCCAATGCCAGGGACTCCATGACAAGATGGGAAGACAGAGATGGGGCAGGGACCGATCTTGCTATTTTTAGAACAGCATGTTCTTGGGAGAACTTACCCTGGGAGATGACCATCTCCTCCCCGGGCTGGGCTGTGATACCAGAATCACCCTCAGTCACAGAATCCCTGGCTCAGCACCACCACACCGAGTATCACGAGAGTCTATGGAGGACACATTCAAGATACATCAAAACCAGGCAAGCCTAGACACAGACAGTTGATAATTCTTCAAAAAGCAGCAGAATAAGGAATATGAAATCCAGACTGATGAAGACAGGTGCAGGAGAGAAGGAGATGACCCAGGCAGGGCGCATGTAAACAGAGCATGGGAACCAGGAAGGGTTTTATTCATAAGGTCAATGATGCTTTGCTTCCAAGTGTTCCTTCTCATATTCCCTATATACCATCATCTATGCATACCAATACATTATTTTTAAAGTGATAAAGTATTCCATCTCTTTTCTGTTCTTGCTTGTCCCTGTGGATAGCAGAGGTTTCCACACTGTGTAGAATAGTGCCTGGGAGATGAGTGATCACATCCTTGCTGGCTCACAAGTGATCATGGAAACATGGGTCTTCCCTAACCTATCAGCACCAGCAGTTCCCCGCTTGTGGACCAGGTCTAGTTTCGAGAGCCACAGCTGAAAAGAGAAGTGAGGACCTTGGCCAGGGTGTGAAAAGGAAGACAATGGTTAACGGGTTGGAAAATGAAGCCTCCGAGGCAAGTTTTAAGGAACTGGATTTTTTTTCCTGGAAAAAAAAAGAGAGGGAGCAAGTGGGTGACTCAAGTGAACAGGGGTAATTATGGAGGGAGTGGTGCCCAGCTGCTCCCAGTCCCAAACCCGGCCAAGGAACATGCTCATCCTGTGACAGGAAGAGCAAGGCTGCACGGGAGCTCTTTAAGAACCAAGGCCGAGAGCGACCTCCATCGCCTCCAGCTGTCACCTGGGCCAGACACACTTTTCTTTATGAAATTTAAGAAGTATATCAGGTGGTTCCTCAAATACCTTTGCCAGCTTTAATTCTTAATGTCTTCCTCTCCCATAGTCTCTTTTATTTTTGCAGGCTTATCAGAAAAAAGTTATGAAAGTTCTTCCTGGATAAAAAAAAAAAATGGCATGACCCACTTAAAAGTCTCTTTAATAGTATCTTTCCTAGAGGTAATGCAGTAAACTAGAGTGTGTGTACTCTTCGTGAGCACAAAACCAGAACACAGCCAGGGAAGTGTGCAGGTCTGCACACAGTCAGAACACAGCCAGGGAAGTGTGCAGGTCTGCACACAATCAGAACACAGTCAGGGAAGTGTATAGGACTGCATTCCCAAGTTAACTTTCATCAGTCAAATAGTGGTAGATATAGTTTGTTTAAAAAAAACTCTATGAAAACGATTTAGAACATTTCAGTTCTGGGCTTACATGGAAAATAAAAACTTTTAAAATCGTCTAGAGTCCAGATTATGCATTCTTCTGTGTTTCCACTTAACTTTTAAAGGTAGTTGCAATTTTTAAATATCTCTTCTTATGACGAATTCTGCAAGTCAATGCAGAGGAGATAGAATTTCTCAGGATATTTTAACCCTGGAGTACATTTGGTACAGTACAGAGTCTGGTTGATAAGTAGTTATGAGACATTTAATACTTCAAAATAACAATAGCCGAACTCTGTTATGAGCCAAAGGTGTGCCAAGTACTATTCTTGGTAATCTTCATAATGACCCTGTGAAGACGGCATCGATGTCCTCATCTGACAGGTCAGAACACAGAGATGAGTAATTACCAAGGTCATAGAACTAGTAAATGATGGCATCCAGGTTCAACTCCAGGCTTCCTGGACCCAAGATCCCAAGTTGTTTTTCTATGAACCTGTTCCTAGATGATAAACTCACTTCGTTATATGATTCCCCCAGCATAGGAGTGAACAATTTAAGGTGTTATTTGATCAAACTCTTGATGTCATATTTTGTTTTCTAAGTCTGAAGGTAAATAAAGATCATATTTAATGGTGACATTATTGTTAGCCAGCCTGAATTCCTGTGTATATCTGAAATTTCATTTTCCACCTTCTCCATGCCATTATTTGCTGACCTCTTTTGCCCCGAAGCTTTAAATCTTTAGTGTTATGACTTTTAATTCCTACCAGTAAGCTTAGACCTTCCCCAAGCTTCTGAAAGGCAATCCTGACTCTAACTAGACTTTATGGAGTTGCCCGTGGATTCTTTCCCATAGCATCAACCATATTTGCTGAAAACATAAATCAATGTGCACATCATTGATTCTATTAAGTCAAAATCTTCTTTAATACAGTTTTTATTCTTTAAGAATTTCATATTTGTGTGCAAAGAAATATGATCTCCATCCCATTTCCTCCCTCCAACGTCCCCTGTATTCTCCAACATCCCTCTCTCTCTCTCTCTCTCTCTCTCTCTCTCTCTCTCTCTCTCTGTGTGTGTGTGTGTGTGTGTAGGTGTAAGGCCATTCACTGGAACACAGGGAACCTGTCAGTGGCAATACCCTCAAAGAAGGTTCATTCTTCCTTCCCCTGCAGCTAGCAACCACCAATAGCGCCTCAGTAAGGGGTGAGGCCTCCCTGTTTATGTTGAAATTCTGGCTGGCTGGATCTTGTGCAGGTCTTATGCGTGTAACCACAGCTACTGTGAGTTTGGCTACAACAGCATCGGCATGTGTAGAAGACAGCATCTCACAACCCCGCTCCCTGTCCTCTGGCCCTCACGTTCTTCCTATCTCCTCTTCCACGAGGCTCTCTGAGGTCCGGAGGGGGTTGATGAAGATGTCTGTTGAGGGATAAGCACTCACAGTCCCTTATCATCAGCCCGTTGACCCGTTATGTGCCCTTGCATTGACTGCCGTCCATTGTAGAGAGGAGTCACTGACCAAAGCTGACAGCAGACCAGGTCTCTGTGTACAAACGTTAAGTGTTTAGACGGCGGTTTGACAAGACAACCCTTTTGTGAAACAACACCGTGGGTTGTGCCCACTCCAAGCCCATGAGTTCTCGAGCCAAGCGCTTTTGACTAGGATTACAGTACCAAGCATGGTATTCCTTCCTATGGAGCAGGCCTCAATTCCAGTCAGAAAGCTGTGGAGGAAGAGTCAGAAAGGGAGGAAGTTCCCTGGTCCGTTAGTTTGGGGCTGATCTCTCGGTGTCTTAGAGCTAAGACGTGCAGCGGTGTCAGCAGCCAGGCTTGCCATGTCGCTAGTTCAGAAAGTCAAGGGCAAGCGCAATAGCCGCTATTGTTGTGGAGACCCGAGTCAGAATCTTTAGAGATCAAGAGATATACTGAAAAAGCATGGTAGCTAATTTTTTTTTTTTTTTTGGTTTTTCGAGACAGGGTTTCTCTGTATAGCTTTGTGCCTTTCCTGGATCTCGCTCTGTAGACCAGGCTGGCCTGGAACTCACAGAGATCTGTCTCCCTCTGCCTCCCGAGTGCTGGGATTAAAGGCTTGCACCACCACTACCCGGCTTGATAGCTAATGTTGACTGATAACTGGACAGCATCCAAGATCACCTAGGAGACAATCTCTGAGGGAGATTCTAGACTGGGTTGATTGAGATGGGGTAATTCACCCTAAGCATGGGTAACAGTGTCCCATGGGGTAGGTTCTGGCTGATCAAAAAGGAGAAAGACTGAACACGAGCAATCATGTCTCTCTTCTTCCTGATGGCAGATGCAGCATGACCAAGCACCCCACTCTCCTGCCACCATGATGGGCTGCACCCTCAGACCGTGAGCCCAGATAAGCCCTTTCCTAGGTTAGCCTCATTGGGTATTAGGCAACAAGAAGGGTGACGAGCACAGCATCCGTAGTCCTTTGCACACAAGCCAGGCCTTGGGTGTTCCCTGCGATCGCTTGGGAGCCTCACTCTGAGCTCTAACTTCTCAGAGTCTGGTTTGTCTCTGGGGTGGTCAGGATACAGGAGTTTTCAGAGTTCTCCAGCTGATTCAAATACATGTCAAAGACCGGAATTATTGTCCGAGATCTAGAGTCCTTCTCGGACTTGAGTATTAGAATCACCCGTGGGACTGTGAATGTCCAGGCTGCTGGCCTATCCCTTAGTCTCTGATCCAGTAGATCCTAGGATGGACCTGCAGAGGCACTTGCTACTGAAGTTCCAGGTAATACTGGTGACAGCATTCAATTGCGAGACTCTGAGAGCCACTGGCTTAGTCCTGAATCCACCCACTGCTGGGTTTTAACTGAGGGAAACATCTGCCACCTTCCGTCCCCAATCTAAACACATTTGCATGTGTTCGTCTACTGTAGCCTGATGATTGCCATTATAAATAGAAGATTTACTAACATGTTTTTTAGAGGAGATTTAGCTTGAGATTGAGGGAGTGAAATCAGCATTTATTTCGAATAGATAATCGTGCTTCCTAAGCAAATTTCTCCGTGTAAAGTGGGAAGGAATCCAATCAGTAGAGATCTATAAATACATAGGTCATCCCCAGTGACGTGTGTGCCCACAGTAACAAGCCATGGAAAAGAAAATGTTCTTGCATAAGCACATGGAGGAATCTTGGCCTTTTTATTTGGGTCACTACGGTTAGAGACAATAAGTATGGAACTGATGCTTTAGGGACTAGGGACCATTGGCAAGAAGCAGGTCACTGCAACTGGCTTTATAAGCTGTGCCGAGCACTACTACAGGGGCACCATGCAGGCTTTGGTGGAGTTATATTCTACCCTCTAGAATTATGACAGATTTTCGAGAAGACTAAATATTATTCTGGAGTTATAGAAACCTTAGCAACCCAGGCAGAAAGACCTGGAAAGAATGACAACCCATGCCCACAGGTCAATGTTGAGTTGACTGCTCTGCCCTTACCACACACACTTCTGTTTCTAGGCACTGACTCTGGATGACCCCCTGGGGAGAGATGAAGAGGACAAAATAATCCTGGGGACATGAGAATGGATTTGGGTAAATCCTGGTATCAGTCCCCAGGTGATGGGTGATGTTGCTCTGTATGCTGTGAACGTGTTGCTTTGATTGGTTGATAAATAAAATGCTGATTGGCCAGTAGCCAGGCAGAAAGTATAGGCGGGATAAGCAGACAAGGAGAATTCTGGAAGAGGAAGGCTGAGTCAGGAGATGCCAGCCCACCATCCAGGGAGCAGCATGTAATGGCACACAGGGAAAGCCACAGAACACGTGGCGACATATAGATTAACAGAAATGGGCTGAGTTAAGTGTAAGAGCTAGTCAGTGGTAGGCCTGAGCTAATGGCTGAGCAGTTTTAATTAATATAAGCCTCTGTGTATTTACTTGGGTCTGAGCAGCTGTGGACTGGACAGGACACAGGAAAAATTCAGCTACACCCAAGGACAGGAGACTCACAGAAGGAGGCCTTTGAGTGGGGTGAAGGCCGTGAGTGCACAGGTCCTGAAAATCCACCTGGAACCTGAGGGCCTTCTGGAAGAATGACAGAGATCTTAGTCCTCGGCTGTGCTCCTTTGTGCCTTCCTTCCTGAGGGGGCCTCTGTTTCTTCAGATGCGCCCCAAGCCTACCTTAGAGCAGTTCTAGACTGCACATATCTGGGAATTTTCCTATTTTAATTACCCTTATCTGAGTTGAGACTGGGCTCAGTCCTTCTTCAGCTCTGGAAAGGTGGGCATTGTTAAATACAGCTTGAGGACAATCAGGACGTTTCCACTTCATGTCTTCTTCC
>CABHPQ010136221.1:0-27175 GCA_902168405.1 Peromyscus aztecus
CACATTAAATAAACTTTTTTAAAAAAAGAGTAAGAGTATTAAATGGCTTGACTGTGTTTATATTTTTTGAAAAAAATAGATTGAGACAGATTTCTGTGTTTACTGATACAAGATGATTTCTAAGATGTAGGAAATGGGAGAAAACAAAAACAGAATAGCATGCAGACATTTGTCATCAAAACACACAAGTAAAATCCAGTCATTCTACAAAGGTTCCTTCTAGGCTCGCGATGGGGACATGAGCAGATCTCCTGGTGTGCCCTGCCCTGTGAGTTCCCTAACAGAGCCTTTCTACATGGTCATGGCTTGAGTTGTGTTCCACAAAAGACATGTTGAAGCTCCAAGTCCCACTGTCTTTAACACAACCATATTTGGAAACTATGTCCTCACCATGCAATCGAGACAAGGGCGTCAGAGTAGACTCTAGTCCACCTTCTACGAGGGTGATCTGAACAGAGGCAGCCAAGAGGAGCCATGTGAGGAGGCTGGAGCGACGCCAGCCCCTGATCACCTGAAACAGCTGAAAGAGGCGGGAAGGATCCTCGCCCAGTGCCTCTGGAAGGAACACAGCCCTGCAGGCCCACGCCTGCCTCCAGAACCTGAAACACACTCCTATTGTAAGCCAGCCAGCGTCGGGCATGCTCCCCATATGTGCTGAGGTTTTAAGACTTATCTGGGGGCTGGAAAGATGACGAGTCAGTGGTTAAGAGCACTTGCTGCTCTTCCATCCAGGGAACCACGGTCCCCAGCAGCCACACCAGGCTGCTCATACCTGCCCGTAATTCTAATTCCAGGGATTCTGACACAGGCTCTGCACACACGTGGCACACATAAACCCATGCTGGCATGCACATACATGCACATCAGCAAATAAACAAATACACGTTTTTAACTGTTTATTTTTAAGTATGTGCATGTGGAGGTATGTAAGTGCAGATGCCAGTGGAGGCCAAAGGAAGCCAGATGGCTATGTTCACACAAGGGTGACCAACCATTGCCTACTGGGCAGCAGCCCAAGGTGGACTGGCAGAGTTTGGGGAGAGGGATGACAAAGCCTGAGAAATACATCATAACACCTGTCTCGTGATCAAACGAACAAGCACTATGCCTGACCCCGTCTGGAGTCCTCCACGCTCCCTGAGGACGGAAGCAAGTGAACTGAGGCAGAGGCCAGCCTTGGGCCTCCTCACCAGGTGGAATGTGTGGTCAGGCCTTTGACTCAGGACTACAGGCCCCAGAGCTTAGGCAGGAGCCATCGTGGCCTGTACTTGGTGGCTCTGGGCTTTGGAGAGCCTGGAGGTGCTGAAGAAGAGGATGCTTGTGCAGGAAAAGGCTGCACAGGCTCCGACGGGGCATTGTCTTGCTTTGAAAATCCCCAGATTTTGTTTTGCTAAAGCGTGCAGTTTCTTCTGTGTGTGAATGGCACTTAAAACGTGTTTGTAATGGAACTTGACTGTATCCAGCTGTCACCAACTGTTCCTGTGCCACCCAGAAGGCAGCTGGCCACGCGCCACATTGGGGTGTTCACTCCACAAAGAGGAATTACTGCTCTGGTTCCAGCCTGACTTCACCGAAATGTTTTCAAGTATGAAAAAGACAAAGGGGAGGGGTGGGGCCCTCAGAAGGCACAGGAAAGCCAAATGGGTAAAGGAGGCTTTGGAGGCTTGTCTCTGTGTGTGTCGGTGCTGGGGGAGGGGCCGCCTGTTTCCTGAGCCATCTAAGTCATGGTCACGGTCATGCTTCCTCCACACGCCTCTCTAGTTCACCCATTCAACAAATGTTACCATCTAGGCCCTGGCTGAAGACAATGACCCTGGTCCCTGACAACAGGACCTATTTAACTATAACAATGTATGACAGAAATGTCAGAATAGGGGCTGGAGAGATGGCTCAGCAGTTAAGAGCACTGGCTGCTCTTCCAGTGGACCCAGATTCAATTCCCAGCACCCACATGGCAGCTCAAGCCTGTCTGTAACTCCAGTTCCAGAGGATCCCATACCCTCACAGAGACATACATGCAGGCAAAACACCAATGTCCGTTAAAAAAAAAAAGAAAGAAAAAGAAAACCATAAATAAATAAATTTAAAAAAAAGAAATGTCAGAATAATACGTCAAGGTGTGGGGAAAATACACTTAAAGGGGTTGGTTGCTTCTAATATCACAAGAACAGAAGGATCACAGGCAGGGGTGAGATGGCTCTGAGCTCCATCCCTGGAACCCACACAGTAGAAGAAAACAGGCTCCCATACACTGTCCTCTAACCTTTATGTGTGTACCCTAGCATGTGCCTGCACCCCACAAAACAAATACATAGAACTCAAAAATAAAAACCAAATCATGTAAGGTATATTTTAAGAATGTCCACTCTGAGCATGGGGTGATGATGGTTTAGATTTGACAATACAGTCACAAGGGACTGGGGAGAAGGCTTAGCAGCTAAGAGCACTGGCTACTCTTGCAGAGGATCTGGGTTTAATCCCCAGCACCCATATGGAGGCTCACAACTGCCTGTAACTCCAGTTCCAGGGAATCTGATACCCTCTTCTGGCCTCTGAGTTCCAAGCTAGCCAGGACTACATAGTAAGACCCTGTCTCAAATAAATAAAATTTGTAAGAGTCCCACACATTTCCCAGCAGGTATTTGTTATGTACCTAGACGCTGTCAGAAGACACCCAAGCACAGTTAAAAACCGCTCTGTCTCCACAGCCTGGCTGTGCTGCTCACTGCCGCTTCTATTGACAGCAGAGACCATCCTTCTAAAGGAAGGAGAAAAACAAGCAGCTGAGAGCCAGGGTGACAATGACACCAGTGACGATGGGGTGGCTCCACCCCTGCGCTTTAGAGGAGCAACACACAGCTGACATAGTGGCAAAGCTGACTTGTGTAAGACCCTGTCACACTCTGGTCTAGATTCCTGTCCTCCTTCAGATAGCAAGTCATGATCAAAAACCTCAGTCCAGCCGGGCGGTGCTGGCACACACCTTTAATCCCAGCTCGTGGGAGGCAGAAGCAGGTGGAGGATCTGGGTCCGAGGCTAGCCTGGTCAAAGATTGAGTTCCAAGGCTATATAGCAAAACTTTGTCTCAAAAACCAAAAGAAAGGGCTGGAGAGATGGCTCAGAGGTTAAGAGCACTGGCTCCTCTTCCAGAGGTCCTGAGTTCAACTCCCAGCAACCACATGGTGGCTCACAACCATCTGTAGTGAGATCTGGTGCCCTCTTCTGGCATGCAGGCAGAGTACTGTATACATAATAAATGAATCTTAAAATAAAAAAAAAGAGGTTAAAAAAAAAAAAAAAAAAAACCAAAAGAAAAAAAGAAAAAGAAAAAACCTCAGTCCAGCCTGACCTTAACCTTGGCAAAGCTGGATCCAGGCGAAGCAGCTGTCCTTGAGGAAGCCTTGGGTCTAAGCAACAGCCTCCAGTTGGCCAACTGGCAAGGGGCTGGTCCCTGACCTAAGGCACCTGGTAGAGGTGGAACTGAGACAGGAGCTCCAAGGTCCCCGGGGCCTCAGGGATGTCTTGGCTGAGAGCAAGGGTGCATCACCTGACTCTCTGGCTCTGTCCTCTCACGGGAGCTTATCTGTCCCACCATCCAGTCAGGGTTTCCCGTTTTAGGAGACAGGAGAAACTGGAGAACTCGGTTGGAGACCAAATCCCGGAGAATGACAGCGTCCCAGGTTTAGTCCGGTGGAAGGAGGGCATTTCAAGACAGTAGGCAGTTGGCAGTTAGATCGGGTGTTCAGAAGCAGACAGGGGAAGAGCTCCAGGCTGAAGTCAGGGGCTGTGGCCAACTACAGGAGTGAGCACAGATCCAAGGGCAGACCACACCTGAGCTGTGTGAATCCATACTTGAGTGTCCACTGGCTCAGCCTGCACGGTGCATGAGAGGAACGGGGGGGGGGGGGGGGGGGTGGGGGGGGGAAAACGTCACACATGGGAGCTGAACGGGGCCACGAATGGAGCAAAGAGAGAGCAAGAGGCTGAAGCATCCTAAAGGAAAGTATGACATCACAAGACAGGAGACTTCCAAGCACAGTGGACAGGGAGACACAGGAGGCAGCAAGGTCCACCCCCGGAAGGGAAAACCAAGTGAGAGCCCAGGCCACCCTTCCTGTGGCTGCAGGCCACAGAGGCTAGAGGACAATGGTGTCCATAGCTTGTTTCAGGCATGCAATGGTTAATATTGCCAGCTTGACAGGATCTAAAATCACCTAGGAGACACATCTCTGGGCAGGCCAGTGATGAAACTTCTAGACGGGGTTTCCTGAAGTGGGAAGATCCCTCTAACTGGGGGCGGCTGAGGACCGACTGCATAAAAAGAAGGCAGTTGGGTACCAGCTTTCATCTCTGCTTCCTGAGAGCGGATACAATGTGACAGCTGTCTCCCTCCCGCTCCCGCCGCCATGACTCTCCCATCAAAGTGAGCCAGAGCAAACCCTTCCTTTCTCAAACTGCTTTCGCCGGTACTCTGTCAAAAGAAAAGTAAGGAACACAACACAACGTGTGGGTCTCTGCGCTTAGCTCGGGGCTGGGAGCCTTCTTGGCCTCCCACAGGCCATCCTCCTGTGTCCTCGGTACTCCACCCCTTTCCAGGTGCAGAAGCTGTCAGCTCAGGTGTCTAAGAGGCCAGTCAGACCAGGTTGGCCAGTACCGCCTGCCTGGGTCACGTTTGTCACTGCCTGGAGTTAGTTATCTCAGGAGCCCAGGCTGACCCCGTCAACACTCTCATACTGCCCCTCCTCCAGGCACTTCCTCCACACCTTCCTCGGGCCGTGGGGTCCTTTGTCCCCAAAGCACTCACCCTACATTGGAACTGTCAGCTCTGCCTGAGGGATCCTCTGCTGCCAGCGAGTCATCTGCTTGGCTTCACACTCATACCAGAGCCAGCTAGGGGTTGGGGAAGTGGCACTAAGAGGGTGATCTTAGCACCCTGTCACCACTGTGCCCAGAAGAAGAGTCACTGCGCCCTCCTCTGGTTTGTGGCCGGCAGTGGCCTCACCTCACCTGCATGCTTGCTTTTCTGTTCTCATCTTGACTTGTCTGGATAAACATCTGAGAACACTAAGCCAAAGACCAAACTCCCTGTGTCTGCTAGATTGGAAGCCTCCAGAAGTCCCTAAAGAAGGAGGCATAGAGGTGCCAAGTTGATACGGAACTGCTGAGTGGCACTTGGAGCGAAAACCACTAAATTGGAAGTTGCTTCTGCCCCAGCAACTGTCCAGACCTGAAGGGTGGCTTTTCTAGTTGGAACCCTCCTGCTCACAGGCACCCTCAGAGGGACCTATCTGATCCCAGCTTTTAGGACAGGTGCTCTGCTGAGAAAAACCAGAGGCTGGGATGGACATGGAGAACCCAGCAATTTCCATACACACCTAATGAAGTCCTGTGTCAATGGAAGAAACCCTCGTTCACACAAAACACAAGTGTCTTCTCACCATGCCTCCAACCTGTGGCTGGGAAGTTGCTGGGACATCATGCCACCACTAGGCCAGAAGGGACTATAGTATTGCACAACACTCTCCTTGGAACAACACTGACTCAAAATCACGTCAGTTGACAGCTGATATCCCTGCTGAAGGATGGGATGAGGAGCCTCACTCTATCTCAATCATTTCCCTCGGCTCTTCCCAGACAATCGTACAGACGTACGTACGTTTGCCCTAACTGTACATGAACCCGTGGTCTCAGGACTTGCTGGAGTATAGACACTGAGGAGGGTTGGCAGAGAGTGGGAAGTCATCATCCACGCTCGTGGTGTGGCTGCCTTGCAGTCACTAATGCTCTGGAGGTAAACCCAATAGTTTACTGGTCCCCACGGTTGGGACTTTGGTGGAGCTTTTCTACCATTTGACACTGGTGCCCTATGAGGTGGTGGACATTTGTTTATGTCTCCCCAGAAAGTGTTCCCCACAACAGATGGTGACAACATTCTTCACCTGTATGTAGGTCAAATTCAGATCCAAATCCTCATCCCGCCCTATTCTCACCATCTGTGAGGCAACCTCATGTCCTCTGAGTAAAACAAAGCAGCACATCTCAGTGGAACAATGCTGCTTTGAGCTTCCTTTCTATGGTGTTCATTTAAAATCACCCCAACATTTACAGAACCAGAAGCTGTCGTCGTCGTCGTCCTCCTCCTCTCCCCTCCTCCTCCTTCTTTTGGTTTTTCAAGACAGGGTTTCTCTGTGTAGCCCTGGCTGTCCTGGAACTCACTCTGTAGCCCAGGCTGGCCTTGAACTCACAGAGATCCACCTGCCTCTGCTCCCAAGTGCTGGGATTAAAGGTGTGTGCTACCACTGCCTGTCTGTCTTCATTCTTAAATTTAAACAAATACAATTATGGGATAAATTTACATGTATCTTTTATTTTAAATAAATAAATCTTTTACTTTAAATCTTTTATTTAAAAAAAAACTTTTTTTTTCCCCCTGAGAAGGGGATTCTAGTACATTGCTCAAGATGGCCAACACTCTTAGGCTCTCTGATCCCAGCTGCGGATGGCCACCCAAGAGTGCAGCATGGAAGCACATCCACCTGACCTGGGGAGGCAGCCTGGCCATTGCTGGGATGTGCTTTTTTTAAAAAGGAAAGGAAAAGGCAGACACAGAAGGAACTCACAAAAACGCATTACTTTATTGCACCAAGATCTTGGCAATATCTGGGGGCTCCTGAAGAAGAAGTGGAGAGTTTGGGGATTCCTGTACACATACAGATGCAGCCACATAAGGATGTAGGATGAGAAGAGCCCCTAACAACAGGCAGGTGAGGGAAAAGAGAAACACCGGGAGGTGGCCCTCTGCACACGGGCCCAAACCATAGCACTGCCAAGCACGCAGTTCAAATGATGTGACTTGATCCAACAAAATGGTGCTTTTAGAAAAGCTTCAGTTATTTATGACAGTACATGTCACCTAGAACTTTAATGATTTTTCCAGGCCCATTCTGTCCCTAGCCTGTTTCTAATGGCTTCTAAGGAAGGAGAGGACTTGCCTTCACTGACAGCAACACACGCTGCCAGAAGTCAGGATGTCAGTTGGGGGAATCATGACTACCGAAGAGGCAGTGGATTACACTCCCCTGGAAGAGATTTTGCAACAGATAATCTATTAGACAAAGGAAGGAACCCATGTAGAGGAAACATGGGAGACAGATCAATTCTGTGCTGGCAGCTCCTACAACTTTCAACCAGAGAATGTCATAGGAAAAAACAAATGTGGCCAGGAAGCAACTGATACAGGAATAAATGACAATACCTCAAAGGAAACGATAATCCCTGCCCATGAAGGTGCCTGCCTCCCTTCAAGACAACACATGAAGCCCACACCACTCCTGGACATGATATCCAGAACCCAGCCCACACAAGACTCATCACAGTTGGCTGGGAGACTCAGCCAGCAGACCCACCATGAACTGCTGCTCAGAAACGCCCACATGGAAACAGGACCTCACCTCCCCACACGGAGAACACAATTCTTTTTCCACATTTGCAGCAAGTGAGGCCCTGATCAGGCAGCTGGATAAAATGCTGCTCGTGGAATTGATAAGACAGCTCCTGCCCCTCCCAAGAAGCCCAGACTGAGGCCAGCCCAGAGCAGCCTAGGACTCTGGGAAAGAAGAGGTGTGACCCATGGGGAGGAACCTTCTGGCACTTTCCCTCTCCTGGGTGCTGTCTTGTTTGTTAAACCCTGAGTCCACAGGGGCAGCTGGAACAGGGCAGGAAAGGACTCTTCTTGAGTTGTACAATCAGCTCACTTGCAAAGCACTCACAAAACTGAGCAAATGAAGCCAGTATTTGCATATTAGAGGAACAAATTGCTACTGGAAGCCACAGGCCCGTCAAAAATAAATGCTTTATCGTAAGTAGTAAAATAACGGAGAATTCACCTCTAAAGACCACCACCTTGACAGAGACCCGCAGGCTACTGCAGATGCAGGAGAAGATCACAAAGTCACCTCGGCGGGGACAGCAGCCTTAGAAGCGGAGGCGCTGGCACCTATTTCAAGGCTCTCCGATCCCTAGCAGCTGCTGATTTCTAGAAGGTGTGGAGTCCTTTTGAGGAGATGCACTTGGGGGTGGGGGGCAGTGCAGTCACCAGGGGGTCCTCCTCCCTGCAGTTGACAGTCAGTCACACAGGGCCCCTCTGAGGAGAGGGCCACGAGACAGCTCCAGCTTAGGAAAGCAAAGGAGGGCTCACCGCAAGAGGCACTGACATGCCGCCATCCTGAGTGAAGGACATGCTGGGAGATGCTGGCTCCAGTCCCTTGTCTCTGACAGTCCCAGACCAGGAACAGAGGGGTTTTCCTACCTAGACCCCAGGGTCTATGAGGATGCTCAGCCTTTCCAGATGTCTCCTAGGTTACTGTCAGCATGACACCACAGGCCAGGCTTTCTCTTGTGAGGTTCATTATGAATGCCACCAGAGGCCCTGAGCTGAAGCCCCAGGGCTTCTACATTGGATCATCTATGAACTGTGGCCCCAGGAGCCTCCGCCATGGCAGGCTCACAGTGCAGTAGAGGCTGCAAGGCCGCTCCTCAGATCCAAGTGGACAGTTCCCAAGGTGTGATGTGACAGCTCTGGGATGCAATGGCACAGGCATACTGGTCTTCCTGGTGAAAAGAGAAACCATGACAATCCTATGACATCCCTGGGTCCTTCAAAAGACACTGTCAGTCACACCTACAAATAGACACAAGACACACACATCATTAACTTATGCACCAGCCACGCAATACATTTACCAAACAAACACACACCAGACAGAACACATATACCAATAGTCAGACACCATACATACCACAGGCCACATGTGCCACATACATCTGACACATATACCATAGACATATATATATATATATATACCATACTCACACCACAGACACATAAGACAAACACCACAGATAA
Source organism: Peromyscus aztecus (assembly GCA_902168405.1). Lineage (NCBI taxonomy): Eukaryota > Metazoa > Chordata > Mammalia > Rodentia > Cricetidae > Peromyscus > Peromyscus aztecus. Next base: position 8,906 of record CABHPQ010136221.1, read on the forward strand.
ACGTATACACCACAGACCATACACCAGAGACTACACATGCTACACACACACCAGATACACACACATCAGCCACCAGAGACAGATAAGACAGAGAGGTACACACCAACACGCACACCGAACACATAGACATACACACCATAGACAGACACAGACCACAGAGCACACACAGCAGACGGACACACACCCAAGCTGACCTCTAACAAGTGCAGCAAGCTCAGCGGCGATAGCTGAGGCTGGCGACCTTAGCAGGGTGAGTCACAGACCAAAAGTTCCGTCTACTTTGAAGCTTCTGGAAAGCATTGAAGTTTCTCTTCTTTTCTCTCTTGAACTTTTTCATTTTCTTTTCCTACATTGAGAATCACAGTGTCAGTTCCCAGAGAGGCTCCCCCAAGCCTCGGAGGGTTCTTGCTGCACACACGGCATATGCCTCCTAGACACAGGTGCTGTTACTGCCCATGGACAGTGCCCTCTGAGGGAGGCTCCTGTCGCCCCCACCTTTTTGAGGAAGAGAGAGGTGGAAGAGACCCACACCTGCCCAGGGTACTGGATGCACAGGAGAAACATCCCAGCGGGAGGGGACCTGGAGGCTGACTCCAACCTGACTGTTCTGTGCACACCTGCACCACGGACTGCTCTCAGCATTCAAGCTGCCCCAAGCCTGTGGTCACAGCCGCACGCCATACCTTCCCTCGATCAAACTCTTCATCCCAGTCATCAAGCACGGTCTGGGTCCGGGCCAATCTGCTGTCCTTGATAGCATCTTGACTGACCGCTGAAAGCTCGCCATCCCAGGTCAAAACTGTACAAGACAGGTTCCGTCAGTGCCCATGGGTCCCAGTCACCCTGCAGACTCTCCTCAGGACTCATTTACCACCAAGGCCCATCTACTCTAACCACTCCAGGTTCTGACTGCCTTTTCACAGAAGGCACATGAAAGGCGAGGAGGGTGTGATCAGTGAGAGCTCCAATTCCAACTGTAAACTTCCTCTCTGTAACTTGTGCTCTCACTTCAGAAAAAGAGTCTCTTGTTCATGCTCGCCAAAGTCAGGACTGCCAACACTAGAACTAGAGGGTTTCATCCCCTTGGCCTTCTGAACTGGGGACTGGGATATTCTGGGCCCAGGGTTTATGCTTCCCACTTTGTCCTGCTCTTGGGCCTCAGATCTTTGGGATCCATGAACAGAATCTGCCTTTGTGCCCCAGCAGGGGTCAGGTTAAACATAGTCAATAACTGTTAAGTTCTATAAATCTGAGCAGCGTGTCTACCACATATCAGCACACCAGAAGCCCCCCCACCCCCACCCCACACAACCCAAATGAATCAGTCCCTACGAAGCGAAGCCCTGCCTCAGATCCATACCTTTTTTCCCATAAGCCTTATCAGATGAGTCCTGGAGCAACTCTTGGACCACATCAGGTTCTCGATCTCTGTTCCAGGTAATGAGAGGTGCTTGTCCCAGCCCTGTAATCAAAAGACACACTGAAACCGAATCACTGAAGAGACAACCACACATCCTTATAACGGCACCACAGGACTAGCTGCCAAACTGCTCCCTTCCCAGTGATGACCCTACCCCACTGTCCAAAACAACAAAAGCCAGCACGAGACCCCATCCTCTGTCTGACAGAAGAAGGGGACTAGCTCTAAGTGGAAGCTACCTAGCCAGCCACAAAGGGCCTGCTGCCGCGGAGACCTTAAAGTCCCCCACAGGCCCATGCCCTGGAGGCCTGGACCCTAGAAGGCGCTACCAGAGGTGTTCAGGTCACTGGCTTGCCCTCCCTGGGAAGAGTAGGACCATAGCCACCCTTTCCCTCTCTCTGGCTTCCTGACCATAGTGAGCAGTTTTGCTCTGCCATGTGCCACTGTGACAAGCTGCACCAGAGGCCCAGAACTGCACGAGGCACGGAGCCGAGACTAGAGTTCTGCCTGCCTCCCTCTCAAGCTCTTGGATTATACACTCAGGCACTATGCCCAGCCATGCTTTTTCTCTAAGACGACTGTCTCAGGTATTAGCTAGTGACAGAAAGCTGACATGCGGTAGTTAGTGCTCCCAGTAGCCTGCAATGAGGAACAGTAGGTTGCCACCTCGGTGGCTATCAGCAGGAGTCCTCACCCAGGCGGTCACTAGAAAGATGGCCGTTCACGCTCAGCTCAGGGACTGGGGTGACGCTGGGCCTTGGGCTCCTCTGGCCTTCTGGGTGCTTGCTTTCCTCCTCCTCCTGCTGTGACTCACGTTTCCTTTTTCGCCTTTTCTTCTTCCTCTGCAACTCTGTCCTGGCCTCAGGCTCACAGCTGTCTGCAGGGGAGCAGCTGTGGGAGCGAGGAGCGGCCAGTCAGCCCTCCAGGTACACCCGCAGGCAAGAGCGGCACTCACTCCTCGATGGCACCACAGCTCCACCCGAACTCTGCAGAAAGCTCCACCCCGAGTCCGGGAGACAGCTCAGCTATGAACGGCACTTGGTACCAAGCCCACTGACCTGGATTTGATCCCTACTCCCTCAAGTCGCCTACTACACATGTGTCATGGTGTGCAAACATGCTCACATGCACACAGGTAAACAAATAACTACAATGTTTAAAAATAGTTGTTGAGATGGCTCAGTGGGTAAATATGCTTGCCATCAAGGCTGACAACTTGTGTTTGATCCCCAGACCTACATGGTGGAAGGAGAGAATGAACATCTGCAAGTTGTCCTCTGACCTCCACATGCATGCATGTACACATACACACACACACACACACACACACACACACACACACAAAATTAGGAGGGGAAAAAAAAAGAACTTGGAAAGAAACCAAAGCAGGGCTACAGAGATAGCTCAGAGTTCAAGAGCACTGGTTGCTTTTCCAGAGGACTCGGGTTCAATTCCCAGCATCCACATGGCAGCTCATAACCACCTGTAATTCCAGTTCTAGGGGACCTGACACCCCCACATCAACACACATAAAACAAACAAATAAATAAAAAACCAAGCTCCCCCACAACACTCCTAAGACTGCCGGCAGTGCTGTGTCAATGGTGGCAGTTCACTCCACAGAGCTGAGGAGTTGGCTGTGCTGTGTGAGGCTTGCTGTCCACAGCCACAGTCAGCATGGTGCTAGAGATAACACGCGGTCCCTCTGGCTCTATCGGGCACGTACACTGCATCCATAGGATGTTGCTGCAGCCTCATTTAAGACAGAGCCTGGCCTGGGGCCACCTGACCCGCTGTTCTTGGCTGTTCTTATGCACAGTGATAGCCGTGGCCTAGATGTGGCTGTACTCTTCTACCCCTAAGGGAACTGGCATACACGGACACAGGGACATTCCACCCCACGTCAAGGCCAGCACTGTATTGTTAGCCCACACCACCTGGGAAGGCTATGGGTACATCCCAGCCATGCTCTTACCCATGCTGTAGTAGGTTCTGGGACAGGGTGGCTTCCTGGCTAAGTCCCTCTGATCTCTTCCTCTTCCTCCTTTTCTTGCTGCTCACATGGTGACCATCCAGGACGTGATTCACTTGATGGCCATTTACCTGGGGATTCACTTGATGGCCATTTACCTCTTCCTTCCGGCCCCTGGGACTCCAAGGCTGGTCCTGAGACTGGCCTTCCTGCTGGGGAGCTGTGGCAGCCTCATCCTCTAGGCACTTCTTCTTCTTCTTCCTTTTCCTGCGTGCTGCTGCAGGTGCACCCCCAAGGCACTGTGGGAGGTGTGTATCTATGCCCAGTCTCTGGGGATCTCCATTAAGGGTCTTTTTCCTTTTTCTGGAGGGGCTGTGCGGGGCTTCGCTGGCCTCTGGCAGCTGGTGTAAGTGGGACATGAAGTGCCCATTGACCTGAGGCAGGGGCATCCAGGCAGAGGTGCGGCAGCTCTGTGGCTCTGATGTCCCTAAGGGCTTGGCGCTACTACTGGACAGTGATGCAGAGTGGGGGTGGATGGAATGCTTCAGGAGGGTAGATGGTCGGGGAGCAGGTGCAACAGCCCTGTAGACAGTGAGTACAGGGAAAGTCACTGTAGAAGATCTGCACAAGTCATTCTTCCACCAACCCCCATTCCATCTCCCTTTACACCATAAGAGTTTGGGGGGAGCCGGGCGGTGGTGGCTCACGCCTTTAATCCCAGCACTCGGGAGGCAGAGCCAGGCGGATCTCTGTGAGTTCGAGGCCAGCCTGGTCTACATAGAGCGAGATCCAGGACAGGCACCAAAACTACACGGAGAAATCCTGTCTCGAAAAACAAAAACAAAAACAAAACAAAACAAAACAAAAAAGAGTTTGGGGAGATGAGGTCTCCCTATGAAACTTGAGCTGGCCTTGAACTCACAGAGATACATTTGCCTCTGCCTCCTGAGTGCCTGGGTGAGTGCCACCATGCCCAGCTCACCCTAGAATTTTAAAAGGTTATTTTGTCTCTGTAATTCTTAGATACACAAATTCCATGGTTTTTGAAGACAGGCTAACAAAATTCAGTTTACCTAAAATCAGAGTTAATAAAAGCAATACATATCTCAGTTTCTTGTTACAAAGCATTTTTTTTTTTTTTTTTGTAGTGCTGAAAGTTGAACCAAGAACCTTGGGCATGCCAAACAAGCACTGTACCACTGGGCTACACGCCCAGCACAGATCTGAGTATTATAAATTCTATCTTTTTTTATTCAGGCATGGTGGTACATACCTGCAATCATAGCGCTTAGGAGGTAGAGGCAAGAAGATCAGGCATTCAAGGCCAGCATTTACTAAGTGAGTTGAAGAGCAGCCTGTACCACTTGACAGCCTGTCCTTAAACAGACTGACAAACAATAAAAAGTGTTAACACTTGCTTGTGATCCCAGAACTTAGGACATAGAGGCTGGAGGATCAGAAGTTCAAGGTCATCCTCCAGCACATAGCCAAGGACTACAACAAAACAAACAAACCCACTGGGCATCCCACCAGAAGCCTCAGACAGCACCTGGGAAGCAGAAACGGTGAGTTCCTGGCCAGCCAGGGCTATAAAAGTAAAACCCTGTCTCAAAACCAAACCCCAAACCCTCCCTTCAAACAACAAAAACTAAAAGCAAAAGGAAGGAACCAAATCCCAATGTTTCAAATTTTCAACTGGAATGTGTTAGGAGGTGAAATAAACAAGACGTTCTGTCCAGATTTATCTTCCAGAGGCCATCATGGTTCCCCTTGGGGACTGAGCATTCCAAGAACAGCCCAACAAGCCATGCACCATCCATGGTTTCGTTCCTCTGAATTCGGGGTGGAGTCTGGGAACCCACTTTCACAGAGGCGACTATTCTAAGAGAAGTAAGGCAGGGCTGAGCAGGTGAGGCGTGCCTGTGGAACCCACAAAGGTTTAGTGGATTCACAGAGACTGTACTTGCCATCATCCAAACTAGAACAGACTGGCAGTGCCGCCCGGACTAATGTGACTCTAAGTGTCTGCCAGAGCTTTAAGACACACCTACATGGGGCTGGGAGGAGGCCCAGCAGTGAGGAGCACTTGCTGCTCTGGTGGGTCATTTCCAGCACCCACATTGCTCACATTCCCCTGTAACACCAGGTCCCCTCTTCTGACCTGTCGGCACCAGGCACACACATGGTGCACAGATACACATGCAGGCAAGACACTCATACACATAAACCTAAAGTAATTAAGACAAAAACGTCTATGCCAAGTGTGGTGGTGCACAGCTTTAGCCCCAGCACTCGGGAGGCAGATGGAGCAGGATGTGAGTCTGAGGCCAGCCTGGTCTATAAAGTAAGACCCCGTCTCCAACAAAAACATGAACAACCCCCCAGTGTCTCAACATTTGGGAATCTTAACATTGAAGAATACACCAAAAATGTTATGCTGGAGACAGGACGTATGCACGTTCATGTTTGGGGTGGAGGCAGCAACAGAGACGTCACCCTCACAGCATCCCGGGACTGGAGGAGCCCAAAAGTGTCACAGAACCTCACTCTTGCCCTCTCTCCATCCTTGTCTCCCAGCTGCCGAAGCATCTGGTCCCAGACAACCGTGTATCTTCCTATCCTGCACTCAGCACTCTAAGGGACACAAGCACCATGTGTTCCAGCACCTCACTGGATCGGGAAGGTCATCCACAGATGAGATTAAAGGGCCCTGAAGAATTAATTCTACAGCACTTGAAAACCCAGTCTCTCCGCTGCAGGCCTGGCATGCGGCCGGCAGCCGGGAGACTCGGGAAGCCTTACAGGGAGGGCTAAGGCAATGGAGGCACTGTTGGAGACCAAGTCATGACCCTGCAGGAAAGCTGTCCCTGCAGGGTTCCCATGCCTCTGGACTCACATGGGGTCTGACTTCTCGGGTGGACACAAGTCAGGACAGTGCACAGCACTTCAGGTTACAACATGCTGTGGAGGCAGCTGAAAACTCAAGACTTGGGACTCTGAAGACTAAACCAACTCTGACCAACTGAGGTTCTTTTACCAGACAGGGGTGGACAAGAGGGGCCTCTGTCCTCGATGACCCATGCTCTTCACCAGCCAAGTACACGGAACCACAGGAGGGAAGGAGTCGGCACCCAGGGGCCTCTGCCCAAGCTCACCTGGTTTTACTGACAGGCGGAGTGGAGGCAACGACGGGGTGGGTGGCTTTCATGGGGTAGGTGAGGTCGGAGAATGCTGAGGGGGGAGGTGAACGGATGTCATTGCCGGTCGCCCTCCGCAGGGTGCTGGCCTGCAGTTATTGACATAAATAAAAACTTGGTGGTCTAAAAAAGGTTTCCGTGAGTGAAGAGGGAAAACAAAATTGAAAATAAATAAAAACAAAATAAAAGAGCCCAGAAAGATGAATAAAGGGACAGAAGAAAAAAACGGAGGGGGAGGGGGAGAGAGGGGATGGCAGAAGAAGAACCAGAGAGTGTTGTTGGTTAGAAATGAAAAGGAAAAAGGAAGGACATTTAAACAAGTAACCCAGCACAGTCCCCACTTATCACCCACTGCCCACACAGCGGAGTGGGAAACTCCTCCCAGCCCCACGGTGCCCCTCTGTGGGTCAACCAGCAGACCCACTTATAGAAAGCTGGTTAGTACTCTTAGCCTACACTCCACCAGTAACCTGAGGTGCTGAATAACTGGTATACCCTCAAGACCGACCACCTCCACCCCAAACAGCCCTTTCAACTGGCACACTGCTGGGAATACCCATCGGCACTCTGGTCCTCTGGACTACAGGAGTGAAGGAGGCCACACTCCTTCACAATTTCCTATCTCCCTATCCTCACATTGAGTCCCAAGGCACTTCCAGAGAGGAGACCCCCCCAGACCCACCTTCTTGGCAGACAGGGCCAGTTTTTTGGCTGGTGGAGGAGACATGAGGCTCGTGGGCTCGGTGGAGGTGCTGCTCAGGGCAGGGGACTTCTGCTTCACTATCTTGGGGTCTACTCCGTTCAGCAGTGCTTTGGAATGGCCAGCGGTGGGACAGTCTGTTTCCTGAGAATCACAGAAATGTGTAGCTCTGCCCTCTGGGGTCTGTGGGGCCTTGACAGGGTCACTGCTGGCAGAGTGCTCAGGGCTTGAGCCGCTCGAAGCCCCCTTCTCCAGGTCCACACCATTGCCTTCCCCCTTCAGCCTGTGCCCATTAGCAAAGGCTTTGGCCAGGAGCTTTGGTGAGGTAGAGAAGATGGTGTCCCTGCTTGACCAGGAGCCAGGCCGCTGGCTCCTAGATTCGCTGGTCCCTGGAGAGCCCTGAGACGTGGTAGGGGATGCGGTGAGGGACTGTGGGGGAGCTGATTTCTTCACCTTCTTTCCAGGCTCATCTAGAATGGTGGGCATGTGTGTAGGTGTTGGAGTGAGTCTTGGGGAAGGGGACCCAGCAGGTGCCTTTGCCGGAACACATCCATTCTGTAACTTCAGGCCTGGCACAGAGCCATTCCTGGACACAGGCACACCAATCTCCTCAGGGGTCTGCAGCTTTCTTATCGTCACAGAGTCTTGTCGCTAAGGAAGAGCAAGAAAGAAAATTATCAGAGCCCCACGGAGCACTGAGCAGGGATCATGGTCAAGCCAAAGCATGCATCCCAATCAGGGCAGCTTCTGGGAGCAAGCTGGGTTCTGGGTAATGGTAGAGCCTTTCAGCGCTTCAGGACTTGTATACAAAACAGGCCGCACTTTGTGACCGTCCTCACTATACCAGCAACAGGGTTTCACCAAGATTTGAGAACGGTACAAAGCCCACCATGCAAACACCGTTCACTGGGTCTCCTCTGCACCTGTTTCATCACTGTGCCACAAGCTAAACGGTCCTCACAGGGTTATGCCCTCAAAGGCCTCAGTGTCTCACTGGCAGCTCTGCACCTCTTGACGGCTTACATATGCCTGCATTATTCCCTATGTCATGACTAAAACATACAAACAAATGAACAAACATTTGATAGTTTAGAAGCCATTTTAAAAAGTCCAAGAGGTCAATCTAAAATTCCTGGAAGTCAATGGGAGCAATTTTGAGGGGCTGGTGAGATGGCTCAGTGGTTAAGAGCCCTGGTGCTCTTTTAGACCTTGGTTCAATTCCCAGCATACACCAGTTCTAAGGAATGCAACACATTCTTCTGGCCTCTGTGGGTACTGCATGTACATGGTGTACAGATATACATGCAGGCAAAACACTCATGCACAGAAATAAAAATAAATCTTTTAAAAAGGGAGCCATTTTCTTCTGGTACTTCTTAGTCTGCCCATTTCAAAGAACTGAGGCCCACAATGCACCACAGCACGCTTCCAAAGGGGGTTTCTTTCACTACCCTTAGTTGAAGATCTAAACGAAGTCAAACCTGCTTTTTGATATACATTAACTATGAAATAAAAACAATCCCTGCCATTCTGACATCCTAAGACCAAGATTCTATGAGAGCAATCCACTGTTTGTAAATCTTTCATGGTGGCCACCTCCTGCTTAAGCACACACCTACCTGCATCTCTTTCCTCGGTCACCAAAGTCCTTGCAGCTAATGCAAGGCCTCACACACAGTACATACAAAAAAAAAAAAAAAAAAAAAAAAAAAAAAAAAATCAACAGATGGAAGCCTTTTCTGTACTCAGCAGCCATGCTAGTAAAGCAGAAATGGGATTCCTGGGCCATGGATTACCTCATGACCGTCAACATACGGGGTCAACCTGAGTTTCCTCTTTACTGGCCATGTATGCGTGTTTCCACACACTGACCAGGCACCCTGGCTCTCACCACTCCACCACCCTACCTCCACAGCAATCGCTGCAAACACGAGCTTCCTGCCTCTGCTACAGTTCTGTGTGTGTGTGTGTGTGTGTGTGTGTGTGGGGGGGGGGGGGGAGTACTGGTGCTGGAGCCTGGGGCCTCACACAAGCCAAGTACACACTGACCATGAGTGACACCTTCCAGCCCTGCTTTGCAAACACTTTAAAAATTTTACTGTTTTTGTTTTTTGTTTCCATTTTTTGAGAGAGGGTTACTCTGTGCAACCGTTTCTCTGTATAACTGCCCTGGTTGTCCCAGATCTCTATCTGTAGACCAGACTGGCCTCAGACTCAGAGATCCACTTGTCTCTGCCTCCTAGTGCTGGGATTAAAGGCGTGAGCCACCACCTGGCAATTTTTATTTTATTTTATATTTATTTTATTTTACCTAAAAAAGTTTACATTTTACTTTAGCCAATTGCTACTTTTCCTACCAATTCAAAAGTTAAAAAGCCTTTCTTTCAGAAGTTTAATTACTTCAACTTTCTTCTGAGTTTTTGGCTTATATTTTATAATAATAATTTTTATAATACTTTTACAGACTGTTTCCTGAGAAGAACATATCTCTTTCTCTCTCTGCAAAACCTAGTCCTCTATTGAACATTACATCTGCCCGGATTCACTGAAAGTGAAATGCTGGGTGTGACAGCTGACGTCTATAATCCCCACATTCCCAGCACCCAGAAGGCAGAGGCAGAAGGATCACTTTAAATCCAAGGCAGCTTTACAAATATGCAGTACAGTAAGATGTGTGCTGACCTGGATCATGCAGGTAAAGCAGCCTTGCCCTCATAGCTGTACTGCCATTGCTTCTGCATGCCCAGGCTTGCCTCCTTCAACCAGGGGCACCTCTGCAAGTGAGGCTGCCAGCTTCCCCAAGGGCTGCAATGACTGCCAACTCTGTAGTTAAATCATGTGGGTTAAAATCCAGAAGTCCACAGATGACTAAGTTTTATTGCTGTGTATGTGTGTGGATATATGTTTGTGTGTATATAAACACATCTGTTTCTACTCTGAACCATTTGAAGAAACTGCAGACATTGCTTCCTTTTACCCACAGGTATGTCTGTATCTAGCACCAAAGAACTGTAAAGAAACACAAGGTCATGACGAAACCCAGGACACCGGCATTAACAGAAAACACAGTGGTTTCCCTGGCACTCCTGGGCAGCAGCTGAGCCCTACATTCCCATTTTTCCCTTCCCAAGGCAGCTGGAAACAAACTTAAGGAATAATATGGTGGGTACAGTGCCACAGCCTACAGATTCCTCCCACCATGGCAAGGTCCTCCAGAGGAGACCCCTGGTCCTCTGAAATGTTCAAAGCAGGAGCGAGCAGGGCAGCCAAGCCGGCTCTTCCACTTACACAGTACCTTTGCCATCAGCGGGGAGGAAACGACCCCATTGCCAGGGCTCTTCTTGGGGTGATCTGGAATGACACTGGGACGACTGGGAAGAGTGGAAGCCACCCTGGAGACAGGGCCCTCAGGACTTTTCTTAGAGCCTGGAATTCTGCATAAGAAAGAAAGGGATGGGGATTTCCCCACCTGTGCCAAGAAGAATGCAAAGAAGAGCCCCAGAGGCCCTGGGTCCCAACAGGCTTCCAGGAACCGGCCTTGCCCTCTACATCCTAAAGGCTGGACAGAAGCCTTGGACATCCACATGTGAGTGCACAGAGCCCTTCTAGAGCAGATCCTCAAGGAGCCAGAAAACCAAAGAGCCCCAAATCTGCCACCCAGGCTCGGCAGGGTGGCACCAAGTGACAAGAACACCCCAGGGACAGTCAGCCTCCTGGTGGCTTCCTCAGATTTACTGCATGCCCATCCCCAATGTGAAATGGGTCACTTCACCAAAGGAAGTTGTCCAGGCTGCTGCCACACTAAGGCAAAGGCCTCATTAAGGCAACAGCATAAGTAACAATCACCTACCCAATGCTGTAGGCTGTCAGAGCCCTCCCTCACTGCCATCCAGCTTTCCCCCACCTTCCAGGAGGCTCACTGAAAAGTCCTTCCCAGGACACACGCTCCTTACATGTGCCTGGGGATGGTCTGCCCAAGTATCTCCCCTCCAGCAAATTCCCAGGAGCTTATAGACAGGAAAGGGCTGTGGAGAACCCCTGGCTCAAACAGAACATGCTCTAGGGCACGGACAATTCTAGGGAGGGTGGAGGTTCCTCACCGCAGGTAGAAGAGCACATAGGCCTGCTGGTTCAAAACCACCTTGACGTTGCTGGAATGGACCAACGAGTCATTCATCTGGTACCACTGTCCATTGCTAGCCTGAGCAGCAAGGGGAGGGGATGGTTACAGGAAACAGCAATCAACAGATGGGCCACAAGCCACACTTCTCTTCGATTCTGAGACAGAGGCTCACTATGTGTTTTCAGCTGAGCTTGAAGTCTCAACCTTCCAGAATACTGGAATTACAAAGGCATAGTTTACCATACCCACTAGTGGGTCTTAAAAAACTCCTAAAATTTACATTTATTTACCTATTTACTGGGGGGAAGGCAAGTGCACGTGCCACAATTCAAGTGTGGCAGTCAGAGGACAATTTAATGGAGTTAGATCTGCTCTCCCACTTTGTGGGTCCCTGGGATGAACTCGGGTGGTGAGGTTTGATGGTGAGCATTTTTACCTGCTGAGCCATTTTGCTGGCCCCAGGACCAGGGTATAAAATACATCTTTTCTATACATTCATAGAAAGGAGGAACAAAACACAAATGCAAAGCACTGCTGTTTCCCAAAAAAAAAAAAAAAACACAAGACAAAAAGTGCAGTGACCTCATTTAGATTTTATGGGCACTGGCCACTTGCCCCAAAGGCAGCACAAGCTCACCTGCCACCACAGAGGAGCTCAGCAGTCAGGTCAACACTCACCTTCACATAGCAGTAGTAGTGCCCAGCGTGGCAGCTGTAGCCTGAGTGCACCAGGACAGCATAGAGCCCATACATGACAGGGTCACCACTGCTCTGCGACATGTATGGGCGGATGTTCAGGAACTCAGGATAGCCAACATCCTATTTAAAAAGGAAAGCAAGTAACACTCCCTCAGGAGAATAAGGGTCATTTACATCCACGACCTCAGAAATGTTTGCTTTGACCAATCTTCACTATGTGCCCTCGGACAGACTCCAACATACTATGTCAGGCTGGCCATGAACTCGTAACTCCTCCACCTCCATCTCCCAAGTGCTGGGATTACAGGCATGTGTCACCAGATCCAACTTTTTCTATGTCTTTCTACGACAAAATCTCATAAGCCAATATATACACAATGGGCTCACAGCCTGACCCAACTTTGTTACAATGCAGAGTCTTCGGATCCAAACCGACGAATGGTTCACAGACTGGAGTCCTCTGAACTCCTGCCAAGAAGGGCTCACAGACAACCTCAGCTCCTCAGGACACCGCGGCAGACTATCCTACCAACTGTGTCTGCACTGTCCAGCTCAAGAGGGTTGTGCTTAGTTCTTTTCATTACATTTTCTATATGGGTACGTATACGGGACAGCCCTCATGTGGAGGCCAGAAGACAAGTTTCAGGAGTCAGTTCTCTCTTTATACCAAGTAGGTCCCAGGAATCAAGCCCAGGTCATCAGGTTTGGTGGTTGGTGCCTTTATACACTGGACCATCTCATCAGTCCTAGACAATTTCTTATAATAAATCCTCTTAGAGATTCAAGATTTGATAGAGCTTCTATAGCCAGGCAGTGGTGGAGCACACCTTTAACCCCAGAACTTGGGAGGAAGAGGCACGAGGATCTGAGTTTGAGGACAGCCAGGGCTACAGAGAAAGCCTGTCTCAAAAAAAGAGGGGGGGTGAGGGGAGGGAGAGACTGGAGAGATGGCTCAGCAGTTAAGAGCACTGGCTGTTCTGGCAGAGGACCCAGGTTCAATTCTCAGCACCCACATGCAGCTCACAAACATCTGTAACTACATCCCCAGGGGGATCTGACACCTCCTTCTGGCCTCTGAGGACACCAGGCTTACAAACGATGCACAGATAAACATGGAGGCAAAGCACTCAGACACAAAATAAAATAAAAAACTTTTTTTTTGTTTTGTTTTGTTTTTTGAGACAGGGTTTCTCTGCGTAGTTTTGGAGTCTTTCCTGGAACTCACTCTGTAGACCAGGCTGGCCTTGAACTCACTGAGATCCATCTGGCTCTGCTTCCTGAGTGCTGGGATTAAAGGTGTGCGCCACCACTGCCCAGCAAAATAAAAAAATTTTAAAAGAAAGAAACACAGATTCCCAACCCCTGTGATGAGCAGCCCGGATGTCAGCAGGTGGTGCACTCACCTTGGTGATCTTCCCCCCGCTGAAGTTGGCAAAGCGCTTGAGGGACAGAGTCAGGACATTGGATGTTCTGTGGATGGTGAAGCGCTTGCTGGCTGGAACCTTCTTCTTACACCTAACAACAGGGAATGGAAAAGCCATTGGTGTGCTTGGTAGCTGTCCTGCTGCCTTATTATTATTATAACAGGAAGGCCTGTGTCAACAGGCATCTGAAACCAAAACCCACATGCCCTAAGCTAGACCATCAGAAGTCCCAAAGCAAGAAGACCTCCTCAACCAGAAGCCTAAGTGATTGGTGCAAAAGAGTTTGTATAACCCAGGGAAGAACACACAGTGTTGATGTGTTTACAGGAGGGGGAAGCACAAAAGAGCCAGATGAGAAATGGGCAGGAAACTGAGATAGATGAAAGACAATCTCATCCCAAGCCGGGGGAAGCAAATTTAAAGAGGGATAAAAGCAAAAAACCCCTAAGCCCAACGTAGCTGGGCATGGTGCTGCATGACTTCAATTCTCAGCACTCAGGAAGCAGAGGCAGGAGGATCTCTGTGAATGAGGCCAGCCTGGTCTACAGAGAGAGTTCCAGGACAGCCAGAGCTACACGGTGAGACCCAGTCTCAAAACAAAACAAAAGCCCAGGCAGTGTTGCTGGCCTTTAATTCCAGTGCTCAGGAGGCAGAGCAGGTGGATTTGAGTGTGAAGCCAGTGTTGCCAGCCTTTAAGTCCAGTACTCAGGAGACAGAACAGGTGGATCTGAGTGTGAAGCCAGTCAGGGCTACATAGTGAGATCCTGCCTCAAAACAAAACCAAAACAAAACGAAACAGTGCTGTGACAGGAGAAACCTGAACAACAGAGTGAAGGTACTTTTGGTGGCCACAGCTTTGAAGTGACCCCCAGGCCAACACCCCAGGATATGCCTCATAAGGACAACTGTCTGTGCTGAGACAGAAAGATGACTGGACCCCTACAAGCAGGAGCTCCACACAGGTCTCATTTAAGATGCAGAATAGTGGGGTAGAGGGTTCTCCACTGCATCCTCTGAGGGGGACTACGGTCAGACCCTCTGCCTCTCTATGAGGCAGTTTCCACTGCAGGCAACAGAGAAAACAACACACTGCTCTTCAACATGCTAATACATGTGGAGCCTGTCACAAAGGCAGGTGCTGGGTGAGCAGCAGCTACGGGCCTCAGGCTGTTGGTGAACCGTGTGCATTGAGCCAGATGAAGGCCACTCAGGAAACGTGAGCAGCGGACATCCCTGACGGTGGGTCAGGCACTATGTACAGTGTTCTGGACAGTCACTTTCTTGCAAGCAAATGACACTTACTTAGCACACATATAGGCGTTCTCTCCGCTCAGGACATCTGGTTTCACAAAAAGTTCCAGAGCACGCACGATATTTGCAGCTTGCTGAGGAGGACGGAAATGGAACAGAATGAGCAGCAAAAGAAAAAGCCTGACTCAAGAGTCCCAGATTTAAGGGCTTGTCAGGCTGAGGCAGCAAGTGATAAAACCTGACTTGCATAAAAATTGGCCTTGCTAACCCACCCCCACCAGAGGAGCAAGTGTCCTCTAGAGGTGACAGGTGACAGCCATGTGAGAGCTTTCACGAGTCAGGCACTTTCACTGTGACTGCAGCTGGGGTGGCTGGGAAACTCAAGGTCCCAGCAAAGGCAAGGAGAGGCTGACAGCGGAGAATAATGTCCCCAGCATGGCACACCCATTCTCTCCTCAAGCCCCAGTGTGAGGCCTGTCACTGTTGATGCCTCAGAACACAAAACTCAGTTTTACCTTTTACTCTTTAACTGGAAAGAATTTGCATAGGCAGAAGGCTAGACAGATCACAAATGCTGACTTTTCCATGCTATGTGCAGCAGAGGCCACCACACCGCGGCAAACAGGGGCCGCAGGGAAGCGAGCACCCCTTATTCACGCCTACTCTGACTCACACCCTTCTTGCTGTCACCCCAGGAACACAGGTCACTGCCCAAGCATACCCGAATCTCCAGGGCTATGTCCAAGTAGGGATCGTATGTGTCTGAGACGCTCTTGCACACAGAGCACTTCACTGCAAAAGAACACAGAGGCAGTGGGCAGCTGTGACCCATGGGAGCACCACCCAGGTCCAGACACCTAGAACCACAGGTCTAGAACATTCAACTCAGCGCTCACAAAAGGTGACTATCCCCTTAACTGGAGACACAGACATGGGTCATGCCAGGTTCTTTTATCAGGCCTTGCCTGCCTGGCTGCCTGGCCACTACCACAGGCCAGTGTTCAAGCTCCCTGCAGCAGAGCACAGCCCTCACCCCAAGGACTGAGGAGAGCTAAGAAGAGTTAGTTCCATAATCACTTCACACACTGTGCTTCTCCAGCTCCCTCAGGAGATAGTCCTACAGTGGGCAAGGGCGGCCAGGCAGAAAGACAAGGCCTGGGACCTCCAGCCCCCACGTGTCCACAGTCTCACAGCTGGGGCACGTCCCATCTGTCTGGAATGCTGAGGACTTCCTGGCTCAATGTGCAGATCTGCTTAGCCAGGGTGGAGAACACATCCGCTTACCTCGGGACCTGAGATAGCCTCCGAAGATCTGATGCACCAGGGTAGTAGCCTGTGTCTGCCGATCCAACCTAAAAGAAAGCCACAGCCATGAAGAGCACAGTACAGTACAGCACAGCAAGGCATGCTCCTCACAGCCAGTAACCCCACCACTCCAGGCACCACCAGATCAGCTGATGGTGAGATGCCTGCACCCCACCTAAGCCCCAGCAGCATTCCTAACTCCTCACAGGACCTTTATCTACTGGGCCCCGCCCCCCAACAGCACCTTCAGTCTTCATAACCATCTCAGCAGGCAACTTCACTTGACCACTCCACAGAGCACCTCAGTGTTTTCACCCAATAACATCTTTGCTCTCCACTCTGTAGAAGGACCCAAACCTTGATTGGGAGGCAGGTCCAGCCCCGTGACCCAAGGCACTGGCCCTTGCCATGCCTTCCACTGGGCTGTGGAGCCTAAGCCTGCAGGCTCAGCAACACTTCTTGACTGGCTGTCACATGAAGGGACAGAACAGCAGGGGCCGTGGACAGAGGAGGGCACCCTACCCCCTTCCTTCCCCAACACTGCTAACAAGACGCCTGGGCAGCGAGCACTAGGCCACACTGAGTAGCGGCTTCTTTGCCTGGCCAAGACACAGTTCCTCCACCTCAGCATTCTACGTAACTGACCCTGCCAGTCACCCTTCCGCACTAAGTTACAGCCCTGGAGTATTCACTACAAGAGAGAGCAATGGGAGGGGGTGGCCAGCTCCCAGCCGCTTGCTGACTCCCCTGTTCCTGGCCAGTTGTTACATCCTCAGCCACTGTCGCTGAGTGGCATCCCAAGGCCATCTCCTGTGGCTGACAGCACCCAGTCATATCCCATGCTGCACAGTTCACTGCCCTCTGAATGGATGATGGTGCCAGGGTTTACTCTGAACTTCTTAGACACTGATCACCAAAACATTTGGAGAACAAATTTTTGTTGTGCAGTGATAGGCGATGAAAAAATATGAACCACCACTATTAATCAAAAGAAGGGACAATGGACTGCCCACATTAGCAGGTACACAGTCCTTGAGTACACTGAAACCCAAGAGCTGTCGGAACCCACACTCAGAGGCTGGAGCAGGGTCTCAGATGCAGCTCCAGCCTGGCCCAGGGGCAGGGGCTATGAGAACTGCAGGAGGTGGAGGCAGCTGGGAGGCAGCAGGCTCCAAAAACATGCAAAGGCGGCAAAGGGACAGAGAAGCATCTTGACACTAGATGGGGAAAGGTAAAGGGACACTTAGGATATGCCCCCAGCCCAGAACCAGGAGCAGTGACATACATGCCACTCCAGAAAAAGCCATCAATGCAAGAAGGTGCGCATCACACTGCCCTGTGTTGGCAAAGGACAGATGGACTCTGGAGTAAAGAATCATAGATGGCTTCAGTCTACGCATAGGCGTTCTGCATAGAAAATGGCAACCAACGAAAAGGGGCACCATCAGGTGAAACCAACCCCAGGGACAGAGGAAAAGAGTGACAACCAGGTCTAAGTTTAACTAAACAGCCCGAGGCAGAGAAAGAAAAAAAACAATCCTGAACAGAAAACTTCAAATAAACAAACACATGCTAAAAACAAAACAAGCTAAAACATGGATCTCATTTGGGGTTGGAGGAGGGCTCAGTGATTAAGAGAGATTGACTGCTCCTGCAGAGGACTCTGACTCAGTTCCCAGCACCCATGTCCTGTGGCTCACAACTGCCTATAACTCCAGTGTCAGTGGATCTGGCACACTCCTCTGGCCTCTATGGAAACCCACACACATGATATTCACTCACACAGACACACATCCACAGACACACACATAAAAATGATAAAAATAAATCCTAGCCGGGCGGTGGTGGTGCACACCTTTAATCCCAGCACTCAGGAGGCAGAGCCAGGCAGATCTCTGTGAGTTCAAGGCCAGCCTGGTCTACAGAGCAAGATCCAGGACAGGCACCAAAAACTACACAGAGAAACCCCGTCCTGAAAAACCAAAATAAATAAATAAATCCTTTTTAAAAAAAGGTACCAAGGCATGGTGGTGCACACCACGACCTCAGCACTTGGGTGGCAGAGGCAAAAGGATCAAGAGTTCAAGGACTACTCAACACCCTGTCTCAAAGAAGAAGAAGAAAAAATCCCTGCACTCAGGAGGCAGAGGCAGGCAGATCTTTGAGTTCGAGGCCAGCC
>CABHPQ010136222.1:778-22925 GCA_902168405.1 Peromyscus aztecus
TTGGGGGGGGGAGACAGGGTCTCTCTAGGTAGGCCAGGCTGACCTCGCGTTCAGAGCTCCGCTTGTCTCTGCCTCCTAGAACCACGATTAGAGCTGAATGCCACACAGCTGGCTTTTGTCTGCCTCAGAGTGGGAGCCTCCCCCAGGCATGGCCCCATTTAGCCACAGGTGCCTGTGTGTGGTCTACACAGGTTCCATCTCCAGCTGTGAGCAGCTGTTCTGAGCAGTTTGCACCAGTGGGTGCCGGCCTCTCCCCTGAGCTGTGCTGAAGCTCCTCACTTGCTTTCTCAGCCAGGTACTGACAGGTAATACCTCGGATTTTTTTTTTGGGGTGGGGGGAGACACGGCAGGGTTTTATGTAGTCCAGGCAGGTTTCAAACTTGCATGGCCAAGGATGACCCTGAACTCCTGAAGGAAAGTGCTCTATTAACTGAGCCACAGACACAGATTTTTGTTGTTGTTTTAGGAGACAGGGTTTCTCTATGTAGTCCTGGCTGTCCTGGAACTCTGTAGTCCAGGCTGGCCTTGAACTCAGAGAACCACCTGAGTGCTGGGGTTAAAAGCGTGCATCACCACTGCCGGATTTTTTATTTTCATCTGTGTGTGGGTGTTTTGTCTGCATGTACATCTCTGCATCACCTGCGTGTGGTACCCACAGGGGCCAAAAGGCAACAGATCCCCTGGAGCTAGAGTTACAGATGGTTGTGAGCTACCCATGTGGGTGCTGGGAATTGAACCTGGGTCCCTCTACAAGAGGAACAAGTACTCTTGACTGACGGAACCTTCTCTATAGCCTTATCTATTTCCTTTTTGACAGGGGGTCACACAATGTAGACCAGGCTGGCTTTGAACTCTTAAGAGACCCGCCTACTTCTGCCTTCCAAGTGCTAGGATTAAAGATGTGAGCCTCCATGCCTGGACTCATTTTTTTTTTAGGTGTATTTATAAGGGTGTGGAGAGATGGCTCAGCGGGTAAGAGCATCTGCTGCTCTTCCTGAAGACCTGGGCTCAATTCTCAGCACCCACAAGGAGGCTCTCAGATGTCTGTTAACTCCAGTCCCAGGCCACTGTGGGGACTGCAGTGTCTGCACACGGTGCAGACAGGCTGACTGATAGCTGTACACATATAAGTAGGTAAGTTTAGGGCCAGTAAAGAGGTTCAGAGGGGCTGGGCATTGGTGACGCACACCTTTAATCCCAGCACTCGGGAGGCGGAGCCAGGCGGATCTCTGTGAGTTCCAGGACAGCCTGGTCTACAGAGCGAGATCCAGGACAGGCTCTAAAGCTATGCAGAGAAACCCTGTCTCGAAAGAAACAAAAAACAAACCAAAAAAAAAAAAAAAAAGGTTCATGGGGCAAGAGACTTCTCACAGGCTGGAAGAACCAAGCAAGCTCTGACATGCCCTTTGACCTCCCCACACCAAAATCAAGGTACAGTATTAAATATACATGTGGTGGATGTCACTTCAAGGCCAAAGATGGGACTCCACGTGGCCAGCCCCCTCCTGCATTCTGAGGGTCAGGCCAGCACACCCCACTCCGCTTTCAGGAGACAGGTCCTGCCAACTGGCACCCATGGGCCCTCCAAAGCACACAGGTAGGACAGAAGGAAACAAGCCAGAGTCACAGACACAGTAGACACCACTCAGGTTCTGATCCAAACACGCTGCTTTATTCAAACCGGGTCAAACTGGTCAATGGGAACCTGAGCCCTGCTGAGGGGCCTCCAGCAAGGCCTTGCCTGCCACCTGTGTGGGGCCCAGGTCACCTGTGACGTCAGCACTGCCACCTGGGCCAGGGGCCCTGTGGACCCACAGCCACACGAGCCGCTCAAAGCAAGGAATGAACAAAAAACCAAATGCACGCAGTAGTCTCTGCCCACGCCCCAGCCCGCGCCGGCGGGAGCCAGGGCCCCCGCTTTCCCGCACCCGAACCCTGCTTTAAATTAAAAAATAAGCCAGTATACATCGTAGAAAATTTCTCTTAAAAATCTCACAATTTGTAAATGTATATTTTTTTTCTTTAACATAAAAGTTTACAATATACGGTAAAACAAAAGGCTCAGGAAAATAATCTCAAAAAAAGGAAAAAAAAAGAAAAAAGAAAAAAAGAAGAAAAAGAAACCTGAAATTCTGAATTAAAGCTGAAGGCGTTTTTTAAACCCTGTTGTTGAACCAGTGACGTGTTTTTATTGTGCTGATGGGTCAGAGAAAAGAAATATATTTAAAACCTCAGTCCAGACGCGGCCTCCGCTGCCCCCCTCCCCCAGGTCGAGTGGTCGTTTGTTTTGCCCGAGTGTGTGATTGTCACGAGTTCACCAGTCCCGAATCCTGCCCTGGCGCCATCCCCCTGGCTAGCGCCGGTAGGGATGGAAGCCCTGCACATTGTGGTTCTGCCCGCGTCCGAAACCACTGCCACCAGCGGGGGGACCCCCTGAGCCCGGCACTGAGGGGCCCCCGTAGGAGGGTGGCTGCTGGCTGGGGTCCGAGAAGCCCTGGCCGAAGCCGCTCAAGTCCTGCCCGTAACCTGCAGGGAGAGAGACTGCTTAGCTTAGATCAGGGTAGAGCATCGCTGCCTGGCTCTGTCCCCAGGAGAGGGGCTGGATGGTGGAGCCCAGGTCTGGGGGGGCCGACCAGCCAGCCCCAATGCACTCTACACACCCCACAGAGCAGGCACAACCTGAGCGACTGTGTCACAAACAGGACAACGCAGTCTTGGGGTCCGGCCTAACTTCCCAATAACCCTTTCAGCCAAGCTCCGTGTCTCTCAACAAGATGCTGCCAATCTGGGTCACGGGAGCAGCTTTGTGAAGAGGATGACACCATTCCCTGCCTGCCCAGCCATGTGCGAAGCCCCTGTGCAGCCCACCCCATCCAGAGCACCAGCACACGTGGACCCAGGCTCCACAGGTTCCGGCTTGTGGATGGCTGAGGTCAGCTGCCCAGAGCACAGGAAGTAGGGAGAAGGCCACAGCTCCACAACAGGCAAGTGAAAACAGCCGGAAGCCTGGACGCACATGTCCCCAGACCCGGGGAGACCTGGCTCAGAGTGCCACACCAGGCGCGTGGACACAGCCTGTGGCTGCGACACGGCAGGCTTCGGGGTGTTCAGACACCCACTTCAGGTCCTCAGGCCATGTGACGCGATCCAAGCACATTATATTCATGCAGGAAATGGGGCTGGAGAAGTCAATCCCCACAAGAGCACGGCTGCTCTTTCAGGGGACCCAGGTGGGTTCAGTTCCCAGCACCCACGTGGCCACAACCGCCTGCAACTTTCTCCAGCTTTCAGAGGATATGATGCCTCCTCCTGGCCTCAGAGGGCTCTTGCATGCGTATGGTGCACATAAACTCCAAGTACACACCAAAGGAAATAATTTTTAAAAAGAATTTCCCTGCCAGGCGGTGGTGGCGCACACCTTAGTCCCAGCACTCAGGAGGCAGAGGCAGGCGGATCTCTGAGTTCGAGGCCAGCCTGGGCTACAGAGTGAGTTCCAGGACAGGCACCAAATCTATACAGAGAAACTGTGTGGGGGGGGGGGGGGGGAGATTTCCTTCTGAAAAAAACAGGAGCCAGATGGCAGAGGTACACAACTTTCCAACTCTTGGGAGGCAGGCTCTGAGTTCAAGGCCAGCCAGGGCTACATAGTTGAGCCCTATCTTAAAAACCAAACAAAACCACAAAACCAACAAAAACACAAGCCTGGGTTTGGTGAACAGAACTCAAAGCCCTTAGGGAGCTGAAGCAGGAAGAACTCACTTGAGCTCAAGGCCAACCTGGTTACAGTGAGGTCTCACAAAGTGGGTGGGGAGGCTGCTGGTGAGGCGCTTCCTGCCTAGACACGTGACCCGAGAACCAACTCCAAGGTAGCCCCACTGCCCACACACCACAGTAAAGGCTCAGGCTGTCACCCCAAGGAACACATGCTTAGTCTGTGTAAGAGTGGATTCAAACCCAGGGAGGAAGTCCTCTACCTTGTCCAGCACAGAAACCTGGTAGGCTGAGGGCACCTGCGGCAGGGTGGAGCCAGGAAAGCGGCCTTCCACAGGAGCTGACAGCGCAGAGCCTGACCACCCCCTGCCACTGCCAGGTCACTCACCCACCTGACCAAGGCTGGCCTTGGCACTGGGCTCCACAGGGGCACCAGCAGACAGACTCTCCCCGACAGCCATCGTGTGAGCCCACCGTGACCCTGTCCTAGCCTATGGCTGCAAAGAGAGACTCCCCCAGAGACACCTGCAGAGGTGGAGCCTAGGGGAACTCTGACCAAGGGCTTGACAGGACCTCGGGGAGCCCACAGCCCCATGAGGACGGAAAATGAGCACAGCACCCCAAATCCAGCCTGGTGAGCTCTCCTGCTCCTGCCCATCCTGGGAGCGGCCGGTCACAGTCACTTACCATACTGACCATAGGGAAAATCCGGCTGGGCTGTCGGGGGTTTGCTCATGTCGGGGGCAGCCTGAGACGGAGGTGGCGGGAAGGCCAGCGGGGCAGCCCCTGGGGTAGCAGGTGGAGGAGGAACCCCTGGAGGGGCGAACTGATCAGGAGGTGGGGGCGGAGGCCCATAGCCAAAACCTGTAGCGACAGGAGAAAAAGGCGTGAACAGCCAGTACCAGGGGCAGAACTGAGCATGGGTCAGAGTGACCACCCAGAATGCTCTACCAGACACCTCAGCAGGCTCGGGGCTCAGCCCAGAGCCAGACTAGAGCACCAGGCCGTACTGTACGCAACCTAGGAATTTCAGGTCAAAACTTTGGAAGCCAGGGTGCAGCTCCTTGCTGAATGCCTACCTAGCTCCAAGAGGCCCTAGCCTCTACCCCAACACCAGAAGAAAAAGCCACCACCAATCTTTCCATCAGACTGCTCAGGTCAGTCACCAGAGCTGGCTGTGTCTTCGAGGTCCAGGCCAGGCTAGACAGATGAGCTGGTCCCAACGGTTGTGCCTTGGGCAGTGTGGGCTGCAGGTCTCATTAGTGAGTGTCCACCGGGCTCAGCTCCTTTCTAGAGTTCTACCACACACTGACTGCCTTGTCCCTAGACACCACTGGCCCAGCCTGCACACAGCACCAAGAACCCACCATGAACTCAACCAGCCCCGGAGGACAAGGGCAGAGCGTGGCCACTCTCAGCCTAGCAGGATGGGTGACAGCTGGCATGCTGGGTCTGTTCTGCTGGGGTAGCACTCACTGAATTGAGGTGGGGCGCCATAGCCCTGTGGGAAGCCCTGTGGCGGGGGGAAGCCTCCAGGCGGTGTGGATACAATGTAGGATGTGAAGGGCGGGGGCGGGGGTGGGGCTCCTCTGCCAGCAGGGGGTGGGCCATAGCCACCTGCAACAGAGAGTAGGAAGGTGAGGGTGGGCAGGGCGGTCTGACGCAGCCCGGACCCCGGTCAGTCCACGGTCTCCTCCCTGCACCAGCACCCCAGTGCACACAGCACGACAGGCCGGCGGTGTGCACCTGACTCACCAATGGCCTGTCCTGCTGGCACCCACATTCCTAGACAGGAAACAGAAGAGAAGGTGCCAGTTAGCCTGCCAAAGCGACTTCTCTTAGTGCTGCCCAGAAACGCCCAGGCGTGTGCACGAGTTCCTCAAGAGGGCTGACTGAGGGGAGGGGCCGGCCACCTACGGCTGGGGTCCCGACCCAAGGAAAAGGGAGAAGGGCCAAGCACCGCGGCCAAGCACTCTCTGCTGCTCCCAGCACAGGCTGGGCACTGCCCACCGCCGGGCCTGCTCTGCCAGGGTGGTCTGTGCCCTCAACTGTGAGCCAGAGCAAACTCTTCCATCAGTTGCTCTTGTAAGAGCAACAAGGCCAACACCACAGATGGGGCCCAGACACAGCGATCCAATCCTTGCCGAGGCAGCACCAACCGGCTCGAGTCAGCCAGGCTCCTGGATGAAGCCCTCCCCACACCACTGCCAGCGGGCACTGCGTGCCAGGCTGCACACACTCAGCACTGGAGGGGGTGGAGCCCGCCTCACTCACCCACACAGTGGTGTGGCAGCGGAGGCCTGCCCTCCTGGCCCTTTTGAGACAGAGGCAGGAAGGCTGGAAAGCTCAAGAAGGAAACTGTCCGCTGGCTGTGGTGTCAGCAGTAGGCATCAACTTAGCGTGTGCCCTGCGTTCACCTCCAGCACTGAGTCAAGTAGGAAAATTCGAGAAAACAGGAGGGCCCTCTGTAGACTTGGGTCCTCCAGGCGGCCACTGGCAGCTGCTGTGTTTACTGCTGCCAGCTAGGAGCCGGACAGAAGCGGTGAGACACAGGGTCCTCAAAGGCCACTCGAGCCCTCGGGCCTTCCTGCAGCCTGGGACAGAGAGGCGGGCGGCCACCACCTCCAGGACGCCCTAGCACGGCCTGTGCCTCAGTGGCCCCAGCCTCACCTTGTGGGCCATATCCTTGCTGCCATGTGGGTGGGGGCTGACCGGCCCAGCCATTGGCTGCGCTGGGTGCCACGCGGCTGCCCCACTGGCTGGCTCCTGGCTGTCCTGGTGCTTGGTTTTTGCTGTCCCGAGGTTCAGCCCGTTTCACCTCCACCTAAACAAACCAAGTGCACTTTAGGGAGAAGCCACCGTGGTGCCCCTGCCCTTCAGACACCCGTGGTGACTTATGACTACACTTAACGCCTTACGACTTAAAGTGAGTACTTAATATAAAGCTTACTTAGGCCAGTAGTTTTCTTTCTTAAAAAAAAAAAAAGAAAAAGAAAAAGAAAAAAAAAAGAAAAAAGAAAGAAAAAGAAAAAAAAGTTTGCTCTTTAATTTCTCTGTATAAAAATGTTTCTCAGGTACAGCGGATGCATCTGGAAGACGCCCTGTGTCCCCCACTGCAAGCAGCGGGAGACAGCCAGGTGGGACACCGAGGGGAACCCCCGCTAAGGAGGCAGTCTCCTCCCACTAGCCGCCGCCCCCCTGCATACCTGAGAAACACGCTGGCTTTGACTCAATTATTTCCAATGTCTAGTGGAAGATAAAGACTTACCTTCCCCAGGCTAATGCTTAAAGAACCTCAGTTAACTCAGAGGAATGTCAGAGGGGTGGATGTAAGAGCCTTACGATACAGCTAACAAAAAGTCAACAAACATGCAATAAATGGACACTGGGATCAGTAAGCAACCTTCATACTGTGTTTGGCAGCAGCCCGGTCCTGGCTCAGCAGGGGACAGCAGACAGGGACCCTAACAGAAGCTGGTGTCTGACCTACTTAGCCAGGAGCAAGGGGCGCACACTCTCTTCCGAGGGCACACTGGGGACTGACTCAGCAGCCCTGCCCAGGCTGCCTGGCACCAGCGGCAGGCCCAGAACACAGACTCTGGTAGGGCCCTGAGGCAGGAAGTAGCCCTCAGCACAGTCCCACCCCCACCCCCTCCAGCACCCAAAGGCGACCCTGGCAGTGGGAACTTGGTGGGCAGCAGATGTTGTGAGCTGGGGCAGTGTGAAGGCAGGATCAGAGCCAGGAGTCAATGAGCCCTTGCGGCCCCTGGGGACTTGTCCTGTTTACCGAGCAGAGTGTACCCAAGACTAGAGGAACTTGGGCTGCGGCTTCTCAGTCTGGGGTTTAAACACCATGTAGGCCCAGCTCTGGGCACCAAGAGTCCCCCAGGGGCTGCAGTGACCAGTAAAGGTCAGCAATGGGCAGGCTGGGGTCTCTGAGGGAGGGGACTTGGGGATAGGGTGGCCCTGCACAACCCTTTCTGAGCTTTCTCTAAACTGTAACTGCACAGGACCTTTGACCCACACCCCCAGACAGCCCTTTCGACTGCTGGCAGGTGCTGTCCCCTCCAGTCTGCATGCTGGCTTCAACTGAGGCTCAGGGGGTGTCAGAGCAAGGCTGTCCCATCTCAGGGGGTCTGTCCAGGATGACAGGATGAGCCTGTAGGCCACAGCTTGGGCCGCTGCACGGTCCCAGAGCAAGAGATGCCCCTGTCCCTCTGTACTTGGGTCCAGCACAAGCAGCCACAGGAGTGGCAGGTAATCTAGTCTCAGAGCTAGGGCCTGACATAGCCAGGGCAATCATGCATGCTAAGGTGGCTGGAGTGGCCTTCCCGAGGGCTGGACAGGAAACCTGCGCATGCGGCTATAGAGATCTGAGTGCTGGGATCTCGGGAGGCCCCGGGCCCGCCCTGCCCACTCTGGCAGCAACACAGTATGAAGACGGAACACCAAAGGTCACTTGACTGCACGTGGTTAAGTGCTATCAGAGCATGTGGCTGGTCCCGGAGTTTCACAGTAAGTGACCCGACAGAAAACCAATCCTTCAGGATGTTTCAGTGCTCAGTTTGGAGCTGGACCTCGGCTTGTGGAGGCTCCTGCTCATCACGTTAAGGTCACTGTTACACAAGGGGCTGGGCCACATCTGAAGGAGTGGTCATGGAAACCGAGCCTGAGGCAACACTAGGGTCTCACTGAAGGCAGCCCACCTCCCGGGGCCCCGCCCCCTATCCCATCCCCCGGCCAGGGACAGTGCCCACAGTGTCCTGCTGGGGAGTCCCCGCTGTCCAGTGAAACCCCTCGTTGCCCGCGGCTCGGCTTGGTCTTAAGGTAAAATAAAACTACAACTACACACTTTTTTGCCCATGATGTCGTGAAAATGCATGTTGACAGCCTGGTCCACTGATTGTTCGTCCTCGAAAGTAATAAATCCAAAACCTAGCCAACGACGAAGAGTGAATCAAGGTAGCAGGGCGTGTGACACAAAACAGGATGATGAACAGTATCAGGGCGGCCACGGGCTCGAGCTGGGTTTCAGACAAAGCCTGTGTGCAGAGGGGCCGTGGCCCACATGGGGCTGGGGGGACAATGGTGACACCCACCCTTCTCCGGGCTCAGTGTGGTCATGGGGAGCATGTGGTGTGCTCTGGCTTTTCTGAAACCCAGCTTCTCCCCCGGGGTTTGCAATTGGCTTCGCAGCTAGTGCTCACAGCAGCCCCCGCTGTTCTAGGCGGTACCGAGTGCAGGTCCTATCGCGCCTCGCCAGGCTTACCCAACGCTGTTGGCTAAGCCCGCGGAGTCCTATGTCTAACAGTCCTACTCTTCTATGAACATACGATAAAGTAAATACAGGTAATACACAAAGATACAGGCCACAACGGGTTCCAGCAGGTCAAATTCTGCTGTCAGCAGCAACAGCAAGAGGCATGGTGTCATTAAAAAAAAGAAAAATAAAAGAAAAAGAAAAAAAATTTCAAAGGAAAAAAATTTAGCATTTCCCAAACACAAGAAAGTGGCAGTATAAACGAAGTTTGGTTGGTCTGGGGGCGGGCGCGGCCACCCGGCTAGGGGCAGGAGGAACAGGGCTCTGGCGCTAGCATGTCCTGCAGCGCCCCGGCCCAGAGACCTGGGGAGCAAAGGGTGAGGGAGGCTCAAGACAGAAGGGCCGAGGGCTCAGAGGACGCCCCAGCAGAGGCAGAAGAGAGAGCGACGGGGTCCCCTGTGCACTGAAAGGGAGCTGGGAAGAGCGGCCTAGGACAGGACCACAGCTAACGAGGATGGGACGTGGCGGCTGAAACAGGGCAATAACCCTATGAGGACGTACGTGGGAGGCAAGAGATGGAAGCAGGAAGAAAATGTGGCCGAGGGACCAGAGGTGAGATGGCAGAGGAGGGCAGGTGGGGCTAGGGGCTCCCCGTCCTGTGTAGACCGTTTCAAGGCACGAAGGAGCCAGATGGAACGGTAAGGGGGAAGTCTAGAGGAGCTGGAGACTGAAGAGACGAGACCAGGGACAGGACAGAGGAGAGCAGGAGACTGCAGACAGGGTGCTTAGGGACCAAGAGGTCTGCAGGGACAAGATGGCCTGCTGTCTCAAGTCAGCAGACAGGGAGAGGAAGGAGAAGGAACACCGAGACCCACCAAGACCCTTGAGGAGCCAGCAAAGCCAAGAAGACAAGAGGGGCTGTAAGGGGGCCCTGCTGACCCCACCACTGCTGTCTGCCACCCACTGGGACACTTCCAAGCCCCCAGGGGACACAGGCCCACATGCCAGCCCCAAAGCTCTTGGCCCAGCTCCTGCTGCCCCTCCAGCGCAGGCCAGCAACACTAGCTGGGTCTGGCCGGGCCAGGTGAGGGCGGCAGGAGGGCGGCGGCGGCACTGTGCCAGCCGTGGGCGGGAGCACTTAGGGGCTGCCCTCAGAGTCCCGCACACCGAGGCTTCGCAAACTCAGAGGCGGCATTTGGAACACAACATAGTGATGAAGACATGTGAAAAGTTGACATTCTCTCAAACGGCGGGAGTGTCTGAAGCCACCGGGCTGGCTGGGTCCAGGCACAGTGCAAGAGGCCGTGGGTCGTGGGGGAGGAGCCGGGGCAGGCTGTCTACAAGGCTGTGTCAGAGGCAGCAGCGGGACAAACACACTGAAACTTCGTTTACACCCCACGGGAGCAAAGCCGCTCCGTCCTCTGACTGCGGGCGGGCCTGTACCTGTGTGACTTAACTTAGCACCTGGAGAGAGATCTAGAGAGACATCGTTAATCACAGACAATCACAGAGAGAGGAGCAGCTTACTTAACGGTACCGTACGTATCCTACGACACTACGGACGTCGTCACTAAGCATGTATGTCTACCGTAAATTAAGACTAAGACTTAACAGCTAAACCACACCAGTGAGCAGTGCGTCCTGAACGGGTGGGGGAGGAGGCTCAAATGGCAAACTATGCTCCCGAGTGTGGCGTGCCGCGGGCACCTGCGGAGGGCCTCTGAGGAGGGACGTGTGGACGGAGGCTGTGGGCCGGGACAGGCGGTGTGAAGGCAGCAAGGGCTTGGGAAGTGAGGTCCTGTAGCATGGAGCGCTCTGGCCCAAAATGGACACCCAGGCAGAAATGTGGGTGACAAACGGCCACACAAAGAAGGGCTGGAGAGCAAGGGTGTCACCTGCTCCCTGCCAGCGTGGAATGAGTCTAGGGCACTGCCTGACCTGGCTGCAGCCAGGCAAGTGTCAACCACAGACGGCAGTTGGAATGAGGGCTTCGAAGCCTGTGTTCTGGAAGACCTTTAAGACCAGAAGACGGGTTGCTATTCGTGTGGAGTGGTCAAAACACCCCACAGGGAGGTGGGAGCAGTGTGAGGAGTGGGAGGCATGAAGTCTGTCTCGGCATGTGGTCCAATGGCACTGGCTGTGCAGCATCCGACCCTGGCCTGTCTAGGGCGAGATAGTTTGCCATCTGAGGGGAGGACACGGGTCAGGATGAACGGGTTCAGTCCTTACCTCGAGGCCGCTGCTTCTCTGCGTCATAGATCATGACCACCTCGGTGACCTGTGGACAAAGGGTGGATGAGGCAGGCAACACAGAGCCACCCAGCCCCCGTTCCAGGTTCCAGGGAACCAGCCAAATGAGAGACAATTGTGATCCTGGCTGCATGTCCCATGAGGGATGAGGTCTGGGAGACACCAGACAGTCTTCCCTTGGCCTGTGCTCTGCTCTGTCTGATGGACATACCACCACCCCAAAGTAATGAGCATCCTCAGGGTCACCTGGGTACTGCCATGCCTAATCACACCCCAGTGCAAGCCTGGCGGTTCAGGCCTCCGCTGTCTTGTCTGCCTCACACGGCAGCTCAAAAACCCACAGTGAGTAGAGGCTCCAGCCTGTTCCAGAGGAAAGGCCACACAAGAAGCCATGAGGAGCTCCAGTCTCTGGGAGGCCAGTGGTTCCCACACCAGAACCCTATGTGGGGCCACCTGCCTGGCCACCACAAAGCAGCATGCCTTCCAGCCACAGCTAGCTCCTCACTGCCCACTGGCCTGCCCCCAAAACAAAGGCCACCAAGCTCCCAAAACCCCAGGCAACACTGCTGAGGAGACTCAGCTGTGGGGCATGCCAGGGATGTGCCCAGGAATGGCCACAGCGCGCAGAGCTCACCACTCCGAACTTCTTGAAGTACTCCCTGAGCTCCGTCTCGCCGCAGTTGTGGGGAATGCCCCCCACAAAGATCTTGTTGGATTTGCTGCTGTCGCTCCTGGGTCCTTTCTGCTGTCGAGGAGGAGGGGGTCAGTGACTTTTGGCGGCTCGCTCCCCACAGCTGCTCCCACACAACCCTCTCCGTAGCTTTGTGCTTCTTCTGAGACAGCCTCATTGCATAGCCCAGGCTGGCCTTCAACTCACGGCAGTCCTGCTGCCTCGGGCTCTCCAAGGCTGGGACACCAGATGCAGACCATTCGCCCTGGCTCAGCTTTTGCTTGGCTCTTGGAGACAGGGTCTCACCATGCAGTCCTGGTCTGCCTGAAACTCTATGTGTAGACCAGGCTGACTTTAAAATCAAGAGATCCCCCTGCCTCTGCTCCCCAGATACTAGCATTAAAGGTGTGTGTGCACTTCCCATCCCCACCTACAACCACCCCAGCTCACATGGTCTCCGGTTCAGCTAAAGCCAGGGCACATGCCAAAACTGCATCACTGCTCTGGGGACACAGGAGACAGGCCCCACCCGCTCTGCCTTGGAGCAGAGTGGAAGGAGAGAAACAACTCCCAGCCATCCTCTCCTGTCTACATACACACACTGTGGCACGCACATCCACAGGCACAAACACATGTAACTAAAAAATTAGAACCAGTAAAAACAACCACCAAAAAACCCAACCCTGCAACAACCCTGCAATGTCTGAAGTAGGGGGATGGATACCTGGGAGTTCCAGGCCAACCTG
This sequence comes from Peromyscus aztecus, assembly GCA_902168405.1. Taxonomy (NCBI): domain Eukaryota; kingdom Metazoa; phylum Chordata; class Mammalia; order Rodentia; family Cricetidae; genus Peromyscus; species Peromyscus aztecus. The sequence continues at coordinate 13,416 of CABHPQ010136222.1, forward strand.
GGCTACAGAGTACCCTGTCTCAAAAACAAATAGCCAGGCAGTGGTGGTGCACGCCTTTAATCCCAGCACTTGGGAGGCAGAGGCAGGTGGATCTTTGAGTTCGAGGCCAGCCTGGGCTACAGAGGGAGATCCAGGACAGCCAGGGATACACAGAAAAACAAAAAAAGAAATGGGGGGTAGGGAGGGAGAAACAAAGAGATGAAAATGATCTTTTTTTATTCCAGGGCTTGAGATGGTCTGGGGCCTTCTACATGCTAGTAAGTGAACACCAGTGACCTACATTTCCAGTGCAGATGGGGATTTGGGCAAAGTTCAAGACCTCAAAGGCAGTCTCAGGGCTACCAGCTGGTGGTGAGAACCTGGGGACACGGACTCAGGAATTGGCACAGCCATGGAGGACATAAGCCTCCCACCCTCCTGCCTATAGTCCCATTTAAGAGGACTGCACAGTCCCCATGAACTCATGCTAGAGGACATCACAATCCCCATGGTCCTAACCACTTGGGGTTAAGAGACTAAACTGAGCTGTCAGCCCAGCATCCGGAGGCCGAAGCAGGAGGATCCTGGGTTCCAGGCCAGCCTGGGCTATATGACAGACTAGACTTCAGGGGAGCACACCACTGTGCTAATGACAGTGGGCTCGGCCAGGTAAGGAGCTCATGTGAGCAGTGTGCCACACCAGGCTGACCCACCGAGGAGCCCAGAGTGCGACCTACAAGGTAAAACCCCACAAGTCAGAGCCAGCCAGTCCCATGGTGTCCCCAGCAGGGACACCCCTACTGAGGACTCTGTGTGACGAGCTGTAGCCCAGCTCTAAGGCAGTGAGCACAGCACTGTGCTAGGTTCACAACTTTTTTGGAAAATGACTTTCTTAAAAGGAAAAGGGGGTGAGGCTGTCAACAGTCATAAGCTTGCTGGGCCTGGGTCCAAAAGCCCGCCTGCCAGAGGGAATGCCTTAATAGGAAAGTGCTGGAGAGATGGCTGAGTGGTTAAGATCATTGGCTGCTCTTCCAGAGGACCTGGGTTTGATCCTGAGCACCCACACGGTGGCTCACAACTGTCACAACTCCAGCTCCAGGGAATCTGACACCCTCTCTGGCCTCCTTGGGCATCAGGCACTCAAGCAGTGCACAGACATACATGCAAAGAAAATACGAAAAAATACCAATCAATTTGGAAAGTAACTGGGGATTGGCAGCTCACACCTTAAATCTCAGCACTTGAGAGGCTGAGACCATCTCACAAATGGGCCACTTGCAAAGGCCCCAGGTGCCCTTCGGTGTGAGCACAGACTCCCTGGCTGCTGAGCAGGTCCACATGGAAGTGAAGGCAGTCTGCTGCCAGGCAGGGAATGCTGAGGTGCGGAGCCAAGTGAGCACAGGCGGCAGGCCCCTGCTGCGAAGGCACGAGCCGCCCCAGCCTCCCAAGCAGGACTAGTGAGAATCTGCACCCAGCCCAAGACGAAGGGACTTGGCTTTCAATGGCTCCATTTTCCTTGTGTCAGTGAACAGAGTGGGGGTAATGGTGGCCACCCACGACCCTCCAGCAGGACTGAAGCGCCCAGCCCAGCCCAGCCTTACCCAGCCTTCCTTGGGCCGAGTTCGCTCCGGCTGCATCCCCCTAGGTGTGCATGGCTTCGGGTCGATCTGTAGGAAATGTCAAGCCAGAGGTGAGCAAAAAGCCATTCCTTCTGCAAAGGGCATTGCATTGGCCACTGCTACAAGCACCCAACATACCCCAGGGCTTGTGCCTCAAGGCTCCACCCTCTAATACACCAATCTTCAGTAGCCTGAACCCAACAGACAACTAATTCAGACACGTGGGCAAAGATGCATGAAGTCACTTACATTCCGGCCATCCAGGGTGTGTGGTCTGCTGGCCAGTACTGTCCCCACACAATTGGGGTCTTTAAACTTGACAAACCCAAAGCCTCGAGACTGGTTGGTGGTTTTATCTTTCATGATGACACAATCCACAACCTCGCCATACTGGGAAAAGTAGCTGCGCAGAGTCTCTGCTCAGAGGCGGGAACAAAAGCACATGTCCCTAGCTTAGGCATAGCCTCAGCACATAGGAACATAAAATACACACACACAAACATGCCTTTGCAGCATGCCAGGGGAGAGGGCACAGGGTGCAAGGAGAAAGCACAGGAAATCTCACGTGCCAAGCCATCCTGCCTTGTGCTACAAGGGTGTGGACTAACTGCAGGGAATAGGAGGGCAGGACACCACCACCCAGGCATGCTGACTTTAGAGCAAGCTCTGCTGAGGGACCCAGTTAGATCCACGGGCACCAGAGCCAAGCCTGTCCACGGCTGGATAACACAGCTCCTACCTTGAGTGGTGCTCCAGTCCAGGCCACCCACGAAGAGCTTCCTGCAGAGAGGAGGCTCAGGGTTAGCTGATCCCTGTGGGGTGTCCCACCCACACCAGTCCACAGGAAGAGGACTGTGCTCAGTCAACCTGTGGGGCGCAGAGCTCAGCGAAGGACTTCTGGCATCCACACTAGGGCAGACAGGAGAAATACCCTTGCTGCCACAGAGACGGCCCTGTCAGAGTCACACTCCCAGGAAAAGCGCCACCCTGACAGGCCAGTGCCCAAAGGCAGCTTCTGCAGACACTCAGCCAGAGAACTAGAGAAGGACTGATGTTAGGACAGGGCCCCATGAGCCCCTGGCGACAGTCGTGACAAAGCCTCCCTGACACACCTGGGCCTATCCACACAGCCCAGTTTCCAGGGCTAGCTGCACCCAGCGTGAAGAGAAGTGGTGTATCAAATGGCCCTTGGGCCTCACCTGAAGCATCCGGGGACTCGGGAGTCATTCGATCCCTCCCCAGCTCTGGGACACAAGGAGACAGGAGAGTCTGCCCCCTGGAACTCTGTTTCTGACCCTAGGCAGGACACCTGGGGCAAGTCCCTGAGCAAGAAGGGCCCACAGAGCCAGCACCACCATCATTCCTCAGACATAAGAAATCTGCTCGCCTTGCAGGAAACACCAGACACCCTGTCCCCTCCCCCCTGCCCTTTGCCACCCATGGGCAGCCAACTATACCATGCCAGACTAGAAACCAGAGACATGAGTGCCCTCAAATGGCCCAAGCACCCTTCACAGCAAAGTCCCGTAGCAGACTGCTGGCCATGGAAAAGCATGCGTGGCCACACAGGTCCCTTGCTTCGCAGTGTGGAAGAGGGGCCCTGCCTGGTCTGCCGGGCAAGGCTAAGGGCAAGGCTGCTAGCCCACCGCCCTCCTGGAACCAAATCTGTGCGAGGGATCCAGGCTGGGCAGTCATGCAGGTGGCTCAGGCCCGGCCTCATTAACACAAACCACGTGTCTCCTCGGGCCACAGCCTGGGAAGGGCAAGGGATGCCCACTGAAACCAAAACAGAGCAAGTTGGGCTCTCTGACAACACCAAATGCTGCCAGCCCGGCCTCCTAACAAAGCCGGAGGCCACTGGGCCAGGAAGAGGAACCGGTCAGGTGGGTCCAGGCTCCCCCCTACCACCCTCCCAGTGCAATTTCAGACACAGGTACTGGGAAGGTGCCAGGCGTGGTGGCACACAAAGCAAGCCCAGCACAGGAGGCTGTGGCAGAAGGATCAAAAGCTGGAGGCCGACAAGGATTTTTTCTTTTTTGGTTTGTCGAGACAGGGTTTCTCTGTGTAACCCTGGCTGACCTGAAACTCACTCTGTAGATCCGCCAGCCTCTGCCTCCCAAGTGCTGGGATTAAAGGCGGGCAAGTTAAAAGGGGGTGGGGGGGACCAGCCACATCACCAGCATAGCTGAAACACAGACGGCACCTAGAGTGGGGACGAGGTGCCGTCTCTTCCTGGCTTCTTCAGGCAGCAGAGCACATCCACACCCTACAGTTCACACGCTGCAGGTGTCCAAGAGGAGCCGTGTGTTGGTGTGGCTATTGTTTCCGGCCACGTCTGAGGAGAGGACTCCTGGCCTGTGCACAGTTTGTACCTGGCTCAGAAGAGCCCGTCAAGTGACACAGGTACATGCTCACAAAGGTTCTGGAAGGTTCCAGGGTTCAGCTTTCCTTGAGGCTGGACCCGATCTCTAAGCCTAGGGTGGGGAACAACTACTCAAGCAAGTAAGGAAGAGAAAGGAAGGAAAGTCAGAGCCTTGGCAGGGCCTGCTGGCCAGCCCCCGGAGCCCAGGGGAAGCAGCCACTAAGACCCAGGCTGGGTGTGGAGAGAAGGGGAAGACAAGGGGCAGATTAAGGGCTAGCGAAGGCCGTCCTCAGCTCTGCCAGGCAGACTATGGACGACAGAATTGATCAAGGTGCCTCCAGGGGGAGCTGGTGGACTCGGGGCACCCTTCCATGGTTGGGCAGCCCACACCCTACGTCCTGCAGCCTCCACTTCCCTTAGAGGCTTCTGGCTGTGCATGGTCAGGCAGAAGCCCTGCTGCCCATCCCCAGACTGACTCCCCACCTCACCTCCAAGGACACGTCATCAGACAGAAGGGACATGAGAATGTGACTCTACTAACTTCTCCTTGTGGCCCTCCCTCCCAGACAGTCTTCAGTATGCATGCACTTGTCACACGGCCCAAACCTCAACCCCAACCCCTACACTGGCAGCCCCTAAAAACAAACAGTAACGTTACAGGCACCCATGCTCTCATCCCCTGTGCCTGCTCACCCCATCCCTTCCCCAAAGTCACTCAAACTGGTGACCCTGAGACTCAAGGTCTGAAAAGGGAACCATCCTCAAGAGCCTTTGGGGAGCCGGTCAAACCCACAGCCCGGGTCACCTGCAGCCACTGGCCTGTAGCCAGGGAGCAAAGGCCTTGGGCAGAGGCAGCCCAGCCACAGCTTGCAAATGAAGTGACAGCGGAGCCACCCACTGCTGCTCTCAAACTAGCCTCTGCTGAACCTAGGGAATCTTGGACCACTGCTCAGCATCATGGAGGCCCAGGACACCCCCCATAGAACTCCACCCCAAGAAGCCCCCTCAGGGCTGAGGGGGACATTCATCTTCACTGAGTACTCTGAGATGGATGCGAGATCACCCCAGCAGGTTCCCTGCCTCCTCCACACCCTCCAATGACCTGTCCCAGAAGGAGCGACTGCAGTGGGGTCTAAGGGCTGTCCTCCTGGGCTCAGGGCCAGGCAGCTGGTTTCCCAGGGCAGGGACACTAAGCAGTGGGGGGGGGGCCTCTAGGTAGGACACACGTGAACGGTGAGGTTGGCCCTTCCTCTCGCAGGCCTGCCACTGCATCCACCTTCCGCCAGCGGTGCAGCAAGAAGGCGCTCACCCCATCTGAGATGCCCAGCATCCACACACACAAGACAGCCAGCACAGGCCAGACCCAGGTCTTCCTGTGAAGTCCTTGCCTCCAGGATGCCCAGGATGCTGACAGCAGTCAGGTAGATCTTCCCCACCACCCTGCCCCACAGGTCTGTCGCTGTGGGAGCTGAAGGGCAGAGTGACCTGAGCCATCCAAGAGGACTGCAGGAGCCTCTAACATGGGCATGAGGCCGCCACCAGAACACTTGCGATAGCTCTAGCAAGCAGGCCACAAGAACCTCCGCATGGGCTGACTAACACAATACAGAAAACCACAGACTCAGGATGCAACACCCATTTCTACACTCCCTGCAGAGAATCCAGCCCTCTGGGCCAACAGGATGTCTCACAAGGCATTTGCCACCAAGCATGACAACTTGGAAAGCACATGCATGCACACATGTGCACGCACACACAATTTTAAAAGAAATACAGGCTGTGGGTGGTGGTGCATGCCTTCACATGCAATCACAACACTCACTCAGAAGGCAGAGGCAGGATGATCTCTGAGTTTGAGGCCAGCCTGGTCTAGAGAACAAGTTCCAGGGCAGCCAGAGCTACAGAGAGAAACCAAAAGTAAATAAATAGATCCAGTCATGGCAGTGCACGCCTTTAATCCCAGAACTCAGGAGACAGGCTGGTGGATTTCTGAGTCTATGGCCAGCCTGGTCTACATAACAAAGTTTCAAATCAATCAGGGCTCTGTACCAGAAAACAAACAAAAAACCCAAGACAAGCCCAACTTTGAGGTGACCCTAATGGTACTGCAGCTGCCTCCAGAGGAAGGCACTATCTACCTTCCGTCTACCTCCTGGGAAGAGGACAGTCACAGCACAGGCTCTGGCCAGCAGCGGCCTTGAGAAAGAATGGCTAGCTCCTGCCATGATCTAGAGCCCGCCAGGCAATACGTGCATGAGTGTGGAGGCTCTACCACATGTGACACAGTCGGACGCCCACCTACAGGTGACTAGCTGCCTTGGCTGGACAGGCCAATGAACCCAGGACCGGGGTCTATAGAGGATACTGCAGAAGGACCCACCACGCATCTAAGACAGCTCCAGAAGCAAGGCGCTCTAGCAGGAACCCTGGCTGTCCTACTGCTGATGCACAGCTGCTCTACTTTCTCAGAAAGCAAGATACACTGTGATTTGCAACTTTAGAATCTGGTTCTTCACAGAGCCAGGCCCGAGGGTAGGCACCCAGTACTAAAACAAACAAACAAACAATAAAAACTTTTGTAAACAAAGGTTAGGCACACCTTTAATTAAAGGGCACACCATTAATCTGGGGCACTCAGGAGGCAGAGGCAGGTCCATCTCTGTAGGTTCAAGACCAGCCTGGTCTATAATAGTGCACCCCAGGACCGCCAGAGCTACACAGTGAGACCCTGTCTCAAAACCAAAACCAACTACAAAACTCGATCTCTGGGTAGGTTCTTGGGCTCGTCCAGTTTAGACACACACTCCTTCTGCCCAGTGAGTGTGGGAGGCTGCAGTGGTGCAGCAGGGTCTGGCACGTCACTCAACGTCCTGGAGGTCTACGCTGTCCTGGGGAAGGCTGCAACAGAGGATGGAGCCGGCAACTCTTGGCCTGCCTCCCAGGTCCACAGCGGCCCTTCAGACCCCAAACTGTGAGTGAGGATGCCACAGACCCACCACCCGCACAGGCACGAGCAAAGTCCTCAAGTTCATCTGGGGCCCAAGTGCAACAGCCCCCTTCCTTCAGCAAGGTGCTCTGATCCCGGGAAAGATTCACAGGAAGCACACCCCTTGCCCACTACATCCAGGTCCTCTGTGCCAGGCACACTCAACACCAAGGGCATTAGGCAGTTCACCCACCACCCCAAGAAGCCTGCCTGAGGGTAGCCAGACTCTTCCTATGAGGCAGAGAAATCTGCTAAGGAACCATGATGTAGGGAAGACTGAGAGGAACCAGAGCACCCCCAAGTACAATGTGAGAGTCTCACTGTCTCCCAACCCTGGTGGCATAAGCTGTGGGTAGGAAAAAGAACCCACATCATGCCTGGCCATGTGCACCAACTGCCAAGTCCCTGCACCTGCAGGGGGAGCCTCAGGATGCCACTTAGAGACCCTGGGCCAGAAAATAATTCACAAAGCAGTCGGGGAGTGGCATTTAAGGTCTCCTGGGGAGACCCAAGCTGTCCCACTCAGGGTTCCAAGGGACCAAAGGGTCCCAGACCAGGCCCCTTTAGAATTGCAGGTTTGTCTAGACCCTCGGGCTCTGGCTGATATCACGGAGTCCACCAAAGCCCCTGCCTGGGTTCCCTAGTCCTCGAACTCCTGGTGGGCTCCCTGACTCCCACCTCAGTTTTCACAGCCCAAAAATCTTCCTCTGGTGTCCCCCAACCCTTCAACCTTGTTTCTGGGTCCCCTAGCACTCTGCAGAGCCCCCTGGGTTCCGAGCTATTGTTTGGGGCTTCCCTGACCCCAGGCTCCTATGTGAGAGTCCCCATACCACCAAGACCCCCAGATCTCAAGCTCCCCTTCATACTTCCCCAGCACCCCAAGTTCTTGGTTTGGGGAGGTCTTCCTGGTTTCTGGGCTCCTCTGTCTGGTTTCCCAGACCCCTAAACTATTGTTTAGACTCTCCCTCATGGGCTCCCTAACCCACTGGAGAATCCCTTTGGGGTCCCACAGCTCCCCCCCCCACTCGTGTGCTATCCTTGAGTCTCTCTGGTTTTAGGTCCCCCTTTGGGGTCTCCCTACACTTTCACTTATTCTTTGGAGTTCCCCTGGTCCCCCAAGTTATCATTTGGTGTCCCCTCCTCCCCCTTGAGCTCCACTTTGGAACCTCAAGCTCATGGAGCTCTCTTTTGGTGTCTCCATGACCCCTGAGCTCTCAATTATCCTATGAACAAACAACAACAAATATACATTGACAGAATAATAAACAAGTTTTCCTTGACTTCTTACCTATTCTTCTAGGCCTCCCTGACTCAGGGTGTCCGTTTTGGTACCCCCCAGTTTGGCCAGCTGTCTTTTGGAGCCCCCCAGCATCCTGAATTGGCCTCTCGGGTCTCCCTAGTTCCTTAGCTATCCTTTGGGGTTCCCCAGCGATCCACTGGGCTCTCCTTAACTTGTGATTCCTGCTGGAGGTTCCCCCTAGTCTCCTGAACTAACCTCTATGATCTCCCCTTAACCACAATTATAGCTTGTGGTCTCCCATAGCACCAAGGCTCCCTTTTGGGGTTCCCTCAGCACCTTGATCTATCCTTTGGTATCTCTGACTCCATAGATCAACTTATGGAGTCCCCTACACCCTATTCTATCCTTTGGGAGGGTCCCTCAGTCCCCCCGGCACCCATCCACCTGGCCCTCTTGCACCCTAGCTCCTGTGTAGGGCCCCTCAGCACCCTGAGTTATCTTTTGAGGTATCCCTGACCCCTAATCTATTCTCTGGTGCCCCAAACGCTCTGAATTTTATCTGAGTGGGGTCTCCCTGACACTCACGCTCCACTTAGGTCCCTCCAACACCTGATCTACCCTTTGGTGTCTCAGTCCCACGAAGTATCATTTGATGGCCTCCCTAATCTCTCAACTCTCATTTGGAGGTTCCCACAACCTTCAAAATTATCATTGGAGGCTGCTTGACCCCCTGAGCTCCACTCAGGAAGTCCCTAAATATCCTGACCTAGTCTTTGTGGTCCTCCCTGCCGTTCTATGTAGGTATCCCCAGCACCCTAATGTATCTTTTGGGTACCCCTCAGGTCCCCGAGTTATCCCCATGGGGTCTCCCTGACTTGTAACCTATACTTTGGAACCCCTCAGCACCCATAACCTAATTTATGGAGGGCTCATCTCTGACCTCTTATCTATCCTTTGGAGTCTCTCAGCATCCTTAATCTATCTTATGGGGGCTCCATGACCTGTGATCTATCTTTCAGGCTTCCCCACTCCCCAGAGTTATCCTGTGGGGTCCCCCTCATCTATAATCTATTCTTTGGCGGTCCCTCAGCTTCGACAATTTAATGTTTGGGGTTCCCAAGGACCCTGGTCCATCTTTGTAGTCTCAATGGCACCTAAGACCGCCTGTGGGAGTCTCTTAGCATCCCTAATTATCCTACAGTGCTTTCCCGGCTCCGGGGCTCCACTTACGAGTCCTCCATACCCTGGCTATCATTCCAGGGTCCTTCAGTCGGTGAGTCACGCCATGGGGTCCCCCTAACCCGTGAGCTATCATTTAGGGTTC
>CABHPQ010136225.1:0-16096 GCA_902168405.1 Peromyscus aztecus
CTTTCTGATGCAAGAAGCATGTAAGCTTTGAAAGCAAGTGTAACTCATCCTCTAAAATCAACCCTGCTATAAGCAACCTTAACCGCTCTTCCCACATGCTACTTTTGATTGAGGATTTTCCACAGTTTCAAAATGGAGATTTAAAAAGCCAGATGCTTGCCTTTCAAAAGTAAATGTCTACAGCTACAGATTTACTAGTGTTGAAAGTGATCAACTGGGCTCAACTGAAGGTCATGTTAGGCACTGGAACTCCAGGGAGGCCACCTGTCCACTGACCTCCCCCACTCTCTCAGTGCCCCCCATTCCTAAATCTCCCCACCCCTCTTCATTGACATACCCAGGCCCCAACTTTGGTTGGGACTCCCTCTTCAACCAGAGGTCACACTAGCCAGAAGACCAGAGAGGAAACAGAAACCAAGGAACAAAACACCCAATCCAACAAAGTCAAACTCAGAAATTGGCACTTAGACCTATAATCACCCCCCAAACCAGATGCCTAGATGTCAGTGTTAAGAACACAACAAAAGCCAAGGCAAAAATGTTACCGCCAGAGCCCAAGCTATCCTACAACAGCAGGCCCTGAATATTCCAACACAGCTGAAGCACAAAAAAAAAAACCACTTTAAACCAACTTTATGAAGATGATAGAGGTCCTTAAAGAGGAAATGAATAAATTCCTTAAATAAATAGAGGAAAAGACAAATGGAAAAATAGGAGGAAATGAAAAAAGATCCCTTTGAAAAAGCCAAGAAAAACAAATAAACAGTTGACGGAAAGGAACTCTTGAATACCTGCAAATGGAAACAGAAGCAATAAGGAAAAAAAAAAGAAAATCAGAGGATTCTAGAAATGAAAAATCTAGGTAAGTGAACAGGAACTACAGACGCAAGTATCACCAACAGAATACAAGAGATGGAAGAGAGAGTCTCAGGTGTTGAAGATAGGATAGAAGAAATAGATACATCAGTCAAAGAGAATGTTAAATCTGAAAAAAAAATCCCTGACACAAAACATTCAGGAAATATGGGACACCATGAAAAGACCAAACCTAAGAATAACAGGAATAGAAGAAGGAGAAGAATCCCAGATCAATGTCCCAGAAAATATTTTCAAGAAAATCATAGAAGGTAATTTTCCTAACCTAAAAAAGAAGATGCCTATCAAGGTACAAGAAGCATATAAAATACCAAATAGATTAATCAGAAAAGAAAGTCCCCTAGCCACATAATAACAAAAAATTCTAAACATACAAAACAAAGAAAGAATATTAAAACCTGCAAGGGAAAAGGAATAAGTAACATATAAAGGCAGACCTATTAGAATTACACTTGACTTCCCAATGGAGACTCTGAAAGCTAGAAGATTCTGGACAGATTTGCTGTAGACTCTAAGACCACAGATGCCAGCCCATATCCAGCAAAACTTTCAATCACCATAGATGGAGAAAATAAGACATTCCATGATAAAACAAACTTCAAACAATATCTATCTACAAATCCAGCCATACAAGAAGGTACAAGAAGGAAAACTCCAGTCCAAGGAGGTTAACTACAACCATGAAAACAAAGGAAATAAAGAATCTCATACCAACAAAACCAAAAGAAGAGAAACACACACACACACACACACACACACACACACACACACACACACACGGACACACACAGACACACACAGACATGTCACACACATGTACCATCACCAACAATAACAAAAACAAAACCCCCCATGAATTAACAATCATTGGTCATTGATATCTGTCTTAGTTGGGGTTTCCATTGCTGTGAAGAGACACCATGACTATGACAACTTTTTGAAATTTTTTTTCATTTATTTTAAATACAGACCACAGTTTTCCCTCCCTTCTTTCCTCCCTATTCCCTTACACCAACTCCCATCTAGCCCCCTCCCCATCCACTCCTCCCCCATCTCCATTCAGAAAGGGCAGGCCTCCCATGGGCTTGAACAAAGCATAGCACATCAAGTTGAGGTGGGACAGAGCTCCTCCTCCAGCATAAAGACTGGGTGAGGTAATCCAGCATAGGGAACAGGTTCCCCAAAGCCAGCTAAGTGCCAGGGACAGGTCCTGATCTTACTGCTAGGAGTCTTACAAGTACACCAAGCTACATAATGGTTGCATACATGCAGAGGGCCTAGGTCTGTCCCTTGTAGGCTCCCTAACTGTTGGTCCAGAGTCCTTGTACTCCCACAAGCTCAGGTCAGCTGTCTCTGGACCATGACAATTCTTATAGTGGAAAACATTTAATTGAGGCTGACTTACAGTTTCAGAGGTTTATTCTGTTATCATCACGGCAGGAAGCATGGCAGTGTGCAAGCAGACATGGTGGTGAGGAAGGAGCTGAGAGTTACACATCTTGATCCACAAGCAGCAGGAAGAGACTGAGACACACTAGGCCTGACTTGAGCTTCTGAGACCTCAAAGCCCACCTCCAGTGACACACCTCCTCCAACAAAGCCACACCTACTCCAGCAAGGCCACACCTAATAGTGCCACTCCCTGTGAGCCTATGGGGGCCAATTTTTATTAAGAAAATATTTTATTCATTTTACATACCAGTCAAAGATCTCCCTCTTCCCTCTTCCTACCCCTCCAACCTCCCCCTCCCAACCCACCTCCCCATTCCCTCCTACAAGAAAGTAAGGCCTCCTATGGGTAGGTACATTTAGTAGAGGCAGGTCCAAGCCCCTCCCCCTGCTATAAGGCTGTGCGAGGTGTCCCATTATAGGTAGTGGACTCCAAAAATTCCGCTCATGCATCCAGGATGGATTCTGATTCTACTGCCAGGAGGCCATGGGGGCATTTTTATTCAAACTACCACAATAGCTCTCAATATCAATGGTCTCAATTCCCCACAAAAGACATAGACTAACAAAATGGATACAAAACAGGATCTATTCTTTGACTGCATACAAGAACAATACCTCAACATCAAAGATGGACATTACCGCAGGGTAAAGGGTTGGAAAAAGATTTTCCAAGAACATGCATCTAATAAGCAAGCCTTTATAGCCATTTGAATATCTAACAAAATAAACTTCAAACCAAAATTAATCAAAAGAGACAGAGAGAGGACACTGTGTACTCATCAAAGGAGAAAAATCCACCAAGATGATGTTTCAATTCTTAACGTCTATGCCCCAAACACAAGGATACTCACATTTTAATGAAACATTACTAAAGCTTAAATTACACATCAATCCTCATACATTAATAGTGGTAGACTTCAATACCCTACTCTCACTAATGGACAGGTCATCCATTAAACAGAAGACTAAACAGAGAAACCCAACTAAACAGAGAGATGCTGGAGCTAACAGAGGTTATAAACCAAGTGGACCTAACAGATATCTATGTAACATTTCACCCCAACGCAAAAGAATGTATCTTTTCCTCAATACCTCTCAGAGCTTTCTCCAAAATTAGCTACATGCTCAGTCACAAAGCAAGTCTCAATAGATATAAGAAAACTGAACTAACTCCCTGCATCCTATCTGATCACCATGGATTAAAGCTGGTTTTCAACAACAGAAAGCCTACAAACTCATGGAAACTGCACAACTCTCTATTGAATAAAAACTGGGTCAGGACAGAAACAAAGAAAGAAATTAATGACTTTCTAGAATTCAATGAAAATCAATGCACAGCATACCCAAACTTATGGGCCACAATGAAAGTAGTGTTAAAAGCAAAGTTCATTTTACTGGGTACTTACATTAAAAAAAAATTAGGGAGATGTTGCTGTGGATATCACTCTGTATGCTGTGAATGTGTTGCTCTGATTGGTTAATAAATAAAATGCTGATTGGCCAGTAGCCAGGCAGGAAGTATAGGTGGGACAAATAGGAGAATTCTAGAAAGAGGAAGGCTGAGTCAGGAGTCACCAGTCAGACACAGAGGAAGCAAGATGTGAAGGCAGAACTGAGAAAAGGTACAAAGCCACGTGGCTAAACATAAATAAGAATTATGAGTTAGTTTAAGTGTAAGAGCTAGTCAGTGGTAGGCCTGAGCTAATGGCTGAGCAGTTTTAATTAATATAAGCCTCTGTGTGTTTACTTGGGTCCAAACAGCTGTAGGACTGGTGGGTGAGAGAGATTTGTCCTGACCATGGGCCAGGTGGGACACAGAAAAACTTCAGCTACAAGATCTCATACTAGCAACTTAACAGCACACCCAAAAGCTCTAGAACAAAAAGAAGTAAGCACACGCAAGGGGAGTTGATGGTAGGAAATAGTTAAACGTGCTGAAATCAATAAAATAGAAACAGAGAACAATACAGAGTCAATGAAATAAAGAGTTGGTTCTTTGAGAAAATCAACACGATAGACAAACTCTTATCCAAACTAAAAGACAGAGAGAGAATATCCAAATTTTAAAAATCAGAAATGAAAAGAGGGTCATAACAAGAGACAACCAGGAACTCCAAAGAATCATTAGGCCATACTTTAAAAACCTGTCTGTAAATGGTCAGGAAAAAAGTTAAACAAAGTAGATTCAAGGTTCTTGTTTGAAAAACAAAAAGAGGATATAGATAAGAGGTAGATTATTGAATCTACTCTGAAAAAAAAGGTAATAGAAATAACAGGATAAAGGAGTAGATTATCCAATCTAATCTGAAAAGAAAAAAGGGGAGGATACAGATGTGATAAGATAAAAAGGTAGATTATTGAATCTGCTTTTAAAAGGCAACTACTAGTTTTAAATATTTTACATTGGATTAGATTTTTGTACATTATATACAAATTATGTATATTGATACAAATTTAAGATTGATTTCGTTATAAAATACTGTACATATATTTCTAATTTTGTTCAAGATATTGTAACCTATATTGTTCATTTAACAATGTAATGCAAATTGCTAATCCTTGAAAGTTATTATTACCAACTAATTAGGATATAAAGAAAGTTAGTAGTTAGTCATTACAATCAAACTTGTAGTTATGTTAGGTATGTTTTCAAGATCAAACAGAGATAGATCTTAGATATGCAGGTCATCTTCAAACACTTCAGAGTTCTACAGAATATGGTATTTAAGATATTTTAATAACATAGATTTTTTTCTTTTTTTATGATTATGAGATATGTCTGTTCCTGGCAGCACCAATCTACTTAAAAGAAGATGATGGAACTCCTTATGGAATTGACCTTCATTGTGGCAAAAGTTAGCCACTGGGCAAGAAACTGCCCTTGCCTCCACTGCTGACAGTGTGCTGTCCAAATGGACAAGCAGGACACAAAAGGAAGAACTGCTGAACCTTGCCAAGACAAGGTAGGAAGGCCCTTCAGAAAATACTGCTTCACAGATAAGTCTATCAGATATACTAGGCCTGTAGGCCAAAGATGGATATCCCAATGTTGCAGAGAAAGCTTGGGTGACTGTCCAGGCAGCCAGTTGCTTCTGTCATTTCTCATATTTTTTGGAGTCATTTGTTTGCACTTCCTGCTTACTCAGTTAATATTATTTCCTTTCAGGTTTCTGAAGGAGTTGAAGACTAGATAGTTATAGTTTTCCTTTTTATTCACTGAAGAGATGTAAAGTACATAACATTGAAAGACATCAAAAGATATTTTTGGTTGGTAATACAAGTTAGGATAGAATGTGAAATAGATACAATTTGGACTCATAAAAATAGGATAAATAATGGAGTTTTTGTCTGAATATGTCAGATGTTAATGGACTAGACATTGTTAATGTAATTCTTGACTGTATATATTATATATCCTTGTTGTACTTATTGTATATAGTTTTCTTATATTAGTTATAACCTTCTTTTATTATTTTAGACTAAAAAGGGGAAATGTGGTATTTTGTGTACCCTATTAAACTTATCTGGGTATCAGAGGACAAAGCCAACCACTATATTAAACACAGAGGTCAGGCAGTGATAGCACACACCTTTAATCCTAGCATTTAAGAGGCAGAGATCCATCTGAATCTCTGTGAGTTCAAGACCATACTGGGAACAGAATCAGGTGTGGTTGCACATGCCTTTAATCCCAGCACTAGGAAGGAAGTAAGATGGCAGGGCACAGAAAGGTATATAAGGCATGAGTAAACAGAAAGTCTCTCTCTTGAGGCTGAAGATTTTGTAGAGATAAGAATGTGGCTGGCTTGTTCTGTTTCTCTGATCTTTCAGCTTTCATCCCAATATGTGGCTCTGGGTTTTTTTTTTTATTATAAGACCTTTTAAGATTCGTGTTACACCTGTACTCCATAAAACTGGAAAATCTAAAAGAAACAGTTATTTTCTAGATATATACCACTTACCAAAGTTAAACCAAGATCAAATAAATGATTTAAATTGAACTATAATCCCTAAGGAAATAGAAGCAAGCTGTCATTAAAAGTCTTACTACAACAACAACAACAACAACAAAGCCCAGGGCCAGACCATTTTAGCACATCCTGATACCCAAACCACACAAAGATTCACAAAGAAAAATACAGGCCAAATTTCCTTTATGAACATAGATGCCAAAATACTCAACAAAATACTTACAAAGAAAAAAGAAAAAGAAAAAAAAAAGTCAATGACTTGGAGACAAGATGAAGGGAACTGGGACTGACAATATCCAAGCAGATGGACAAGGAGCATTGGAGGATTAAGTATTAGGGCTCCTTCACATACTGATTTGAGCATCATTAGAGATTGTCACTGCTGCTGGAGGGGTAAGAATGGGAGGGTGTTTATCATCAGACTACCTGTTTAAATTGTGCAATGTACTTCCAAACTATAATATCAGGAACATGACGTCTTGCACAAGAAGTTGTTTTTCCTTTTCTGTTTCTTTTTTGTACTTCTTTATACTTCTGTTATAGAAGTATCAGTAGAAGTAGCTGAAGCAGTAAAGATTAATAGCATAATGTCACTGGTGAGAATAGAATCAAAGTCAGGGGAAATTATCCTATAAAACTCATGTATCACCTAAGATTAGGTGAATCTTGAGGAGGGGCAGCAAGAGGAGAGATGAGGCCAGGGTGTGGTGGAGAGAGCACTACATCTCACATCCCCAGAGTTTCAGCACTCCAGTGGGAAGAAATCAAAAGATTAGGGTGGGAGACTGGGGTTTCATGTTTCTGTTACTTTTCTCCTTATGGCTTGGGTTGCAGCCTATTAGGAAAGGAATGTCAGGCTTTGTTAATAAATGCTTTCTTGTTATGAGAGACTTTGTTGTGAACACTGGGAACTAAATACTGACTATTATATCCACCTTTATGTCACCAACACAGAATGACAGAGCTTTTCACATTGTCAAGATTGCTGGTTGTTCCTCACCCCATGCTTTCTATCCTATCTATAAGCTGCATTCGGGCGAGTCCCCTGAGGGATCTGATACCTGGAAGGTGCCCAGCAACTGTCTTTCACATTCAGTATGTTCCCACAGGGACTTGCTTCTTTTTTTCATGAGAGCTTTGCATTTAATTTCCTCCATGGTTTCCAGCTGGTTTAAAACAAGGTCAGACACAAATGTTTTCCTGAATTGACTGAATTCACACAATTCCACAAGAATTGGCTCTATTTTTTACTTATAAACACTTTAGGGACAAGATCTATCTAGGTTACCAATAAAACTATTACTCATACTTGCGAACTTCAGGTAAGCCTCACACTTGCAGAATTTTTTTTTAACCTTGAGTACAATAGCAGCTGACAGTATGTACCAATACTATATTTGGCTGATATTCCCTCCTAGGAATTAGTTTGGTAAAGGAAACCAGTCATTGGCAAAGGTCAATATTTCTTTAAAATAATAAGAACTATCTGAACTTTGCCATATGTTTTTCCCCAACAAAATCAATTCATTCTGACAAGGAATAGGGTGGTTCCCTTAAATTATGACTCTGGTTGTATTGTCATCTCTCTTGCATTTATCAAAACTGTTTGCCTTACAATCGACTTTTCTCAGCTATACTTTACATCATAGGGCTGGAGGGATAGCTCAGCCATTAAAGGCTAGGCTCACAACCAAAAATACTTTACATCATAGTCATGACAACTTAGCCATTAGTCTTTCAAACATTCCTCTTTAAGGTTTAGTGAAAGCTTGTTCATATGTGGGACATCCTGGCAGCAACAGTTTTTTCCATGTTCTCAACTTCATTTCAGTAGAGCAATAATTACTTGGTATTTTATTGATTTGTTAGTTACTGATGTAATCTAAAATTGCACAATAATAACTTCTGTAGACCTTTGGATAGCTTATGATCTTTTAATACAGTCTTCTCAACACTAAACATGTTAAACATTTTTAACTTTCTAATTTGGTACACATCTTTTCTTCTGTCTGTCCATTCCTGAGGACAGGAGACAGTGGCTGTTTGAAGTTAGTATAAGGACATTGCACATCGTTCAGAAAAGTGAGTTCTTGTTTCAAAAATGCAACAGAGGAAAGGATTGCTCTTAAATCATGACTTCTAGGAAATAGGAAATAGTGGCAGCAAGATATTATTTATTATGTACAGGCACTAGCCTATATAATTTATAAACATCATCTCATGTAATACTCAATGTAAATGAATTTCTAAGCAGTCTTATTAAATAAGAAACACAGAGCCAGAAATTTGAGTTAAAGCCTTAGAGAGATCAGGGAAATATGGAAAGCCACCAGCTAACTTCACCTCACCAACTCTGCAGCTTCCAAGGTGAGTGACTTCCTATCTACCCAGACTTATATACCTTGCTTTTCTGCCCTTTCATTGGCTCTTAGCCCAGCTACCTCACTTCCTCTTCCTACACAGCTATGTCACTGTCTGTCTGTCTGTACAGACCTCCAGGTCGCTATGGTTGGTACTGGGACTAAAGGCATGTGCCACCACGCTTGGCTCTGTTCCCTAGTGTGGCCTTGAACATGCAGAGATCTGCCTGCTAAGGGATTAAGGGCATGTGCTACTTGACTTCTGTGTTTACTTAAAATGGATGGCTTTTCCTCCTAATCTCCAGGTAAACTTTATTTATTAATGCACAAATAAAATATCACCACAGCTCAATAACTCACACATTACTTCAATATTTTGAAGGGAAATCATGTTTTCACTTTGTGTGAGAGCAAACTAAGAGAATGTCAAGGTGAGTTGCTTAGGATACATACGCAGCTACTATGTAAAGGAGATGTAATCTAAACCTAGTTTATGTTTAAAGACTATATTAGAACAGTTGATTCCTTTAATGGTTGAATTACATCACGTTTTTCTAAGGACAGAAATCTCCAGTCCCCACTCCTCTGTCTCTTACCATGCTGCTCTAAGTACTATCCTGATAAGCATCTTATGCCCTGATGGAGACCTGCTGAGTGAAAACCTGCCTTTTGTCAATGTCTCCAGGCACTTTGCACATTGAGACTTGAACATCCAGGGCCATCCACAACTTACGCTTATCTTGACATCACAGGCTCAGCTCCTGACAGGTTCCATCCAGCTCCTTGGTTCACATTCCATGTTTATGCCTCTATGTCTATGTGACTTCCTGCAGTGAGGAATGCCCCCTCCCCTCGGACTTTTCTACCTAACCAAAGCCTATACATCAGCAAGGTCTTCACTTTTCCAAATACCACATTTTCTTTTCTGGTAAGTTGGAAGGAACATTAGACAAACTAACTAAGGTTCTAATAGATACCTCTGATTTTATTAATTTGCATCTCCTTTTGTTTAGATTGGTTAAGAATTTGTTATATCTGTTTGCTTTGGAACTATCTTTGAGTACTGTAAATATGTATTGCTCTGTTAATAAAAATCTGACTGGCCAGTAGCTAGACAGGATTTTCAGGGCAGAGAGAATGCTGGGAGGAAGCAGTGCAGAGTCAGAGGAGTCATCAGCCACATGCAGAGGAGCAGGACATGTACAATATGAGGCAACAAGCCGTGAGACATGGATTAATAGGAATGGGTTAGTTTAAGTTGTAAGAGCTAGTTAGGAATAAGCCCGAGCTATGGCCATGCATTTATAAATAATAGTAAGTCCCTGAGTGATTATTTGGGAAGCTACTGATGAGACACAGAGAAACTCTGCCTACATCTGTTATTTTTTTCATATAACCAGTTTATTGTTTAATTGAGTCTGTTTATTATTCTTCCAGTTTCCATTTTGTTAACTTTTATCCTAATCTTTGTTAGTTCTTTCTGTTTGCTGCTTTTGTATTTGTCTTTTCCATTAATAGTGGGAGCCTTCAACACCCCACTCTCACCAATAGACAGATCTGCCAGACAGAAACAACAGAGAAACAAGGGAACCAACAGACATTATGACTCAAATGGACTTAATAGATATCTATAGAACATTTCACCCAAATACAAAAGAATATACCTTCTTCTCAGCACCTCATGGAACCTTCTCTAATATTGACCACATACTTGGACACAAAGAAAATCTCAACAGATACATAAAAAATTGTAATGACCCCCCTCCCATACCTTATCAGATCACCATGGGTTACAGTTAAAGTTCAACAACAACACAAACCACTGAAAACCTTCAAACTCATGGAAACTGAAGAATTCTCAACCGAATTACCACTGGGTCAAGGAAGAAACAAAGAAATTAAAGACTTCCTAGAATTCAATGAAAATAAATCCACATCATACTCAAACTTATGGGACACTATGAGAGTAGTGCTAAGAGGAAAGGTCATAGCACAAAGTGCCCACTTAAAGAATTTGGAGAAATCCCACGCTAGTGACTTAACAGCACACCTGAAAACTCTAGAACAAAGAGAAGCAAATGTACCCAGGAGGAATAGATGGCAGGAGACAATCAAATTCCAGGCTGAAATAAAATAAAATAGACACAATGAGAATGATACAAAGAATCAATGAAACACAGAGTTGGTTCTTTGAGAAAATAAAAAAGACAGACAAAGCCTTATCCAAACTTACCAAAAGTCAGAGAGAGAATATACAAATTAGCAAAAACAGAAATGAAAAGGGAGATATAACAACAGCTACTGAGGAAATACACAGAGAATCATCAGGTCATACTTAAAAAACCAGTACTCCACAAAATTAGAAAAATCTAAAAGAAACAACAATTTTCTTGATAGGTATCACATACCAAAATTAAATCAAGACCAGATAAACAACTTAAATAGACCTATAACCTCCAAGGAAATATAAATAGTCATTAAAAGTCTCCCAAACAAAAAAAGCCCAAAGCCAGATGGTTTCAGCACAGAATTCTACAAGAATTTCAAAGAAGACCTTATACTGATACTCCTTAAATTGTTCCACACAATAGAAATAGAAGAAACATTGCCAAACTCTTTTTATGAGATTACAGTTACCCTGATACCCAAATCAAACAAGGATGTAACAAAAAAAGAGAATTACAGACCAATCTCCCTCATGAATATTGATTCAAAAATACTCAGTAAAATACTGGCAAACTAAATCCAAGAACAAATAAAAAAAAATCATCTACCATGACCAAGTAAAAACCACATGATCATCTCATTAGATGCTGAAAAAGCCTTTGACAAAATCTAGTAGCCCTTCATGATAAATGCCTTGGAGAGATCAGGGATACAAGGAACATACCTAAACATAATAAAAGCAATATACAGCAAGCCAACAGCAATTTCACTTTAAATGGAGACAAACTAAAAGCAATTTCACTAAAATCAGTACTCAATTTAGTACTCGACATTCTAACTAGGGCAATGACAACAAATGGAGATCAAGGGGATACAAATTGGAAGAGGTCAAACTCTCACTATTTGCAGATGATATAATAGTATACATATGTGACCTGAAAAATTCCACCAGGGAACTCTTACAGCTGATAAACACTTTTGGAAATGTGACTGGATACAAGATTAACTAAAAAAACAGTAACCCTCCTATATACATATGATAAATGGGGTGAGAAAGAAATCAGAAAAACAGCACTCTTTACAATAGCCACAAATAATATAAAACATCATGGGGTAACTCTAACCAAACAAGTGAAAGACCTGTATGACAAGAACTTTAAATCTTTGAAGAAAGAATTTGGAGAACACATCAGAAAATAGGAAGACCTCCTATGCTCATGGATCAGTAGGATTAACATAGTAAAAATGGCATTCTTTCTAAAAGCAATCTACAGATTCAGTGCAATCCTCATCAAAATTCTAACACAATTCTTCACAGACCTTGAAAGAATACTCAACTTCATATGGAAAAATGAGAAACCCAGGATAGCTAAAACAATCCTGTATAATAAATGAACTTCTGGAGGTATCACCATTGCTAACTTTAAGCTCTACTATAGAGCTATCACAATAAAAACAGCATGGTGTTGGCATAAAAATAGACAGATGGATCAATGGAATCGAATCAAAGACCCTGACATAAATCCACATACCTATTAACACCTGATTTTTGACAAAGAATCCAAAACTATACAATGGAAAGAAGAAAGTATTTCAACAAATGGTGCTGGCATAACTGCATGTTGGCACATAGAAAAATGCAAATAGATTCATATCTATTGCCCTATAAAAACCTCAAGTCCAAGTGGATCAAAGACCTCAACATAAATCCAGTTACACCAAACCTGATAGAAGAGAAAGTAGGAAGTAGCCTTGAACACATTGGCACAGGAGACCACTTCCTAAATATAACACCAGAAGCACTGACACTGAGAGCAACAATTAATAAATGGGACCTCCTGAAACTGAGAAACTTCTGTAAGCCAAAGGACATGGTAAATAAGACAAAATGGAAATCTACAGAATGGGAAAATATCTTCACCAACCCCACATCTGACAGAGGGCTGATCTTTAAAATATATAAAGAAACCTAAACATCAAAATACCAAATAATCCAATTAAAAATGGGGGTACAGTTTTAAATAGAGAATTCTCTTTCAGAAGAATCTCAAATGACTGAGATATACTTAAAGGACTGTTCAACATCCTTAGCCATCAGGGAAATGCAAATCAAAATGACTCTGATATACTATCTTCCACCTGTCAGGATGGTTAAGATAAAAAACACTAATGACAGCCTGTGTTGGAGAGGATGTGAAGTAAGGGGAACACTCCTCCATTGCTAGTGAGAATGCAAACTTGTACAGCCACTTTGGAAATTGGTATGGTGGTTTCTCAGAAAATTGGGAATCAATATACTTCAAGACCCAACTATGCCAATCTTGGGCATAAACTCAGAGGATGCTCAATTATACCACAAGGACACTTGCTTAACTGTGTTCATAGCAGCTTTATTCATAATAGCCAGAACCTAGAAACAATCTAGATATCCCTCAACCAAAGAATGGATTTAAAAAATGTGGTACATCTACACAATGGAGTATTATTCGGCAGTAAAAAACAGTGACATCATGAAATTTGCAGAAAATGGATGGAACCAGAAAATGAGGTAACCCAGACCCAGAAAGACAAATATGGTATGTACTCATTCATAAGTGGATATTATAGATAAAGCAAAGGATAACCAGGCTACAATCCACAGCCCCAGAAAAGGTAGGTAACCAGGAGTACCCCAAGAGAGATGCATGAATTTCCCTGGGAATGGGAAATTTAACTGAAGAGGTCTCCTGGGTAAACTGGGGAGGGGAATAGAGGTATGGGAACATGAGGGATCAGGTTGGATGGGTTAGGGGTGGGACAGATGGAGAAAAAAATGAAATAAATATCTTGATGGGGGGGCACTTTGGGTTAGGGAGAGTCCTGGTGCCAGAGAAACTCCTAGTAATCCACAGGATGACCTCAGCTAAAACTCTTAGCAATAGCAGAGAAGGTACCTAAACTGGCCTTCTCTCGTAATCAGATTGGTGACTATCCTAATTGTCATCAGAGAGCATTCATCCAGTAACTGATGGAAACAGATGCAGAGATCCAGAGCCAAGCACTGGGCCAAGCTCTATGAGTCCTGTTGAAGAAAGAAAGGAAGGATTGTATGAGCCAAGGGAACCCATATAGACAGCTGACCTGAGCTCGGGGGAGCTTACTGACTCTGGACTGAGAGCTATGGAGCCTGCATGGGACTGACCTAGGTTCTCTGCATGTGTGTGACAGTTGTGTGGCTTGGTCTGTTTGTGGGGCCCTTAGCAGTGGGATCAGGACCTGTCCCCGGCTATTGAGCTGGCTTTTGGGAACCCAATTCCCAAGCTTGGTTGCCTCACCCAACCTTGATGCAGGTGGAAGAGCTTGGTCCTTCCTCAACTTGATGCATCATGCTTTGTTGACTCCCATGGGAGGCCTGCCCCTTTCTGAATGAAGATGGAAGAGGAGTGGATGGGTGGTAGAAGGGAAGGAATTGAAGGAGAAGAGGGAGGGGAAACTGTGGTTGATAAGTAAAATAAATGAAAAAAATAAATAGAATAAATAACTAAAAAGATTAATAACAGGAAAAATTGATTAAATGAACTACTACCATCAGTAACCATAGAACAGCAAATGGAAAAAATTAACAATGAAGTTAAAAATTGTGTCAGGTAAGAGTGAAATTAATAAGTGAATGAAATGATGCAAGGAGGCAGGAGAAGAAGAAAAAGAGGAGAAACAAAGTTAAATAAAAGTACATATATAAAGAAGGGGAAGAAGGAGGAAAATATTGTGATGATGACAATTATGAGGAGGAAGAGGGAGAGGAGGAGAATATAGGAAGAGGGAGAATGAAGACCAGGAGACAATCTGATTGTAAAGACAAATATACACAAAGAAAATCAGATAAATATAAAAAGAGGGGGAGAAATCTTTCAAAACAAAGTAAGATAATTCTGAAGGTGTGATAAAAAGAAGAAACACAATAATCAAACAATAAATAGATAAAATAATATTTAGAAAAAATAAGATGTTAGAGAGTCTGCTTCCTGAGATCTAGTCCTGGAGTCTGGCTGGTAGAAGGGACTTGGGACTCTCATCCTTTTTACCATGTAAGCTGGTACTGACTGCAGTCCTGACTCGTGCCTGACATGGACTGTCCCCTTTTTGTGTTCTGGAAGCATCTACTTACTATAATGAGTTTTGCAGGCTGTACACCAGACAGCTTCTCCAAATTCTGACTCTACAGTTTCTGAATCCCAAAGTGGCCAAGGTCCAAGCCAGAGCGGGTCTTCTGTGTGTACTAGGAGTAGAGGAAGCAAACAAAGCAGTGAGACCTGAACTTGAGGACTAGTTGAAGTGATCTGAAATCACTCAGCATGAAACACTCTGTGGGAGGGCCAATGTGGTGTCTGCTGGGAGAGCCGTTGGACACTAGCCTCAGATATCTCAGTCCTGCCAGGACTAAATTACCTTGGAGATAAGTGGTTCTAGAGATTGTTAATTTCTGATCTCAAGATTCTCTGCTGTTATCCTCAGGGGAGGTGCTTGTTCCTGGCCATGGAAGGCAGGGCTCCTGACCACTGTTCTCTCCACTTGCAGAGCCTCCTGCTACCTGAACTTCTCAGTGTCCCCATACCTGGCTCCTCCATCCGCACAATAGCCCCATGCTCTTCTCTCCAGATGGACTGTGGGAAATTGTCTTTTTCCCCTGACTTGTGGGTTTTCTTCTTCTCTCCTGACAGGGCACTAGCCACAGACCCTGAGGATGCAGGCAATGGCAGGACAGAGCTCCTCTTTTCTGCTCTGCTGACCTGTCTCTGTAGTCACAGCAGTGGGCAGGAAGCTTGTAAGTGCCATGAGATTGTCCTGTGGGTAGTACTGCAATCTCTTCACAGGCTTACCTTTTAGGCAGGGCCGCTTCCCTACTTTCATGTTCTCAGGGACAGTTGCCCCCTCATCAACAGGATCAGCTGCCCAGGTGAGGTGAAGGGCCTGCTTTCCTGAGTGCTGCAGCTGGTGAGGGGTAAGAGCCACCTCTGTCAGCCACATCCTCATAGCCTTTGTGGGAACAGGAGCCATGGCCATAAACACAGACCTCAGCTGCAGCAGGGCAATAGATCCAGACATGGTTCTTGACAGGAGCCCAGGCCCAGACATCACCATAGCCCTGGGTGGCAAGCAGGCCACCCACCTCAGCCTATTCCTCACCACCTTTTCTTCTTCAGATAGACCTCTCTCCACAGAACATATGACATTTTGCTTCTCTCTCTCTCTCTCTCTCTCTCTCTCTCTCTCTCTCTCTCTCTCTCTCTC
>CABHPQ010136225.1:21645-42119 GCA_902168405.1 Peromyscus aztecus
GTCTGTGACACAGGAGCTGTGACTGGGGAGCCCATCATCCTCCAGAGCCTGTGAGATTAAAAGGGAAGTGGGCTTGTTTTTTGTTTTTTTTTTCTCCAGGTCAATATCAATCCAAAAACAGAGACACCAATACTGCCAATCTAATGCACAGAGTTTGCAGCTAGGAGGGCATTTTAAAACACAGGACATTGATGTCTAAAGCCATCTATTTTCTCATTTCCCTTGGAATGGCATTCAAAGAACCACCCTGTAAAGTCTACAAGGATCTCCCTTCTGTGACTTTACCTTAAGCTAGCATCTCTCTTTCACTTTGAGCTCCAATTGTACTGGCTCTCTTCACAGTTCTGGCAAACAAACTGCTATGTCTTCTTTTTTTTTTTTCCGGTTTTTCGAGACAGGGTTTCTCTGTGTAGCTTTGCGCCTTTCCTGGAACTCGCTTTGGAGACCAGGCTGGCCTCGAACTCACAGAGATCCACCTGCCTCTGCCTCCCGAGTGCTGGGATTAAAGGCGTGCACCACCACCGCCCGGCATGCTATGTCTTCTTATGCTTCACTTACCAGCTTAAATCTCACTCTCTCCAAGGAGTGCACTAAGCCCCAAATGCACAGTTCTCTATCTACATTTTATTCTTATGCTTCGTAGCATTTAGCTCAGTTTAGAATTATACAATGATTTGTGTGTTTGCATTCCCCACCCCATAGTAGACGGCACAAAACTGACTCAGCAGTCCTACCACACACTAAATGTGTATGTGTTAAAATAATGTACCTGTGGCTAGGCGGTGGTGGCACACGCCTTTAATCCCAGCACTCAGGAGGCAGAGGCAGGCAGATCTCTGTGAGTTCCAGGCCAGCCTGAGCTACAGAGTGAGTTCCAGGAAAGGTGCAAAGCTACACAGAGAAACTCTGTCTTGCAAAACAACAACAACAACAACAAAATGTGCCTGCATCTATTTATGTTAATTTACAATGTAACTGTGCATCCACTACCTGTTTTTTTACTTTTACATTATTTATTTATACCATTATTCATGAGGTTGAAAGTAGCTGGAGCTCTGGGCCTTGCCTTTGCTCTCTCTCACTGAGGTCTCATCATCCCTCACGGAAGCAATTGCAGATAGATTTCTGTCAAGATCAAAGAAAGCAGTTAAAGCAGTCAAGCAAAAACAGGAGTGACCTTCTTTCTATGTGTTTTGTTAAGAAAAAAAACCCTTCATTTTCATAACTGCTAATGGTATTATCTATAAATATTATGTAAATATCTGGAATTCTTCTGATACAAGCTAGGTTGCAATGAGAAATGAGTGCCACTGTCCCATGCCATACAATCCTCTGAGTATGAGTTTTCCCCACATGCTTTTTGGAGGTACAGAAGCTCGATGTTCACTGAGTAAAGGCAGGTGTAGCAGAACATGTTTTTTATTAGAGTCCGTTATAATGATTTTACTGCATTCTTATTCATCTCTTGCTTCCTTCAGGGATGATGGTGAGAGGAGGGAGGATATGTAAAAATGCTGAGGAATCTTGCTGGAATCTGGATATAAGAGAACTCTAATGAAAACCCCCAGTAAACAAGAGGCTGGGCAGCTCCAATCTCCAGGCTGACTCTACAGCCCAGCTCCTCTCCAGGTTGTAGAGTCCACCCTCTCCCTTCTCACCTCCTGGATTTCCCTGTTCCTGGCTGGAAATTGCAATATACGGAGTAAGCTGAGCCAGGTAATCCTTCACTGTTTCCCAGAGCCTCAAAGAAACTCATGTTGGTACCTTGATATGGGAAGGGTAGGCAGTCTCCTCATCTCTTTCTATCCCACTATGGCAGGTCCAGACACTCTCATAGACATCTGGGAAAGGCAGGCATCCATTTTCCTGTTCTCAACTTACCCCAATGTCAGGGCCAGATGTGAGGGACTTTCAAGCATTAGCTTCTCAAATTCTAGTCTCCTTGGTTACATTAAAATGGACTTCTGAGTGTTATGGTCTCACCCCTGGATGTGGGCCATCTGTCTTCTCTTCCTTAAAGAAAATCAGTGAACTCCTTACTTCTGTAACCTGAGCACCAAGTGTTCCTCCTGCTTCTGTCTTTCCCACTACACAGTCCTTTTATAGAAGACCAACCAGAACAACCCTTTGAAAACTCAGTTACTTTTGTTCAATCTGCTGCTCAGAATTGTCCTGTGGTTTCTCACTTCATTGGTGTAGTCTGCATTCTTATCTTGGTCCTTGGACACGTGACTTTCCCCTCCATGATTTCTCTGATCCATTTTTTTTTCTGTTCCTTTCCTTGAATTCATTCTTCTCTTCAATCTTCCCACCAGGCATGCTCCTTTCCATATGCCTAGAATATTCTCCAAACACTCATTGTCATTCCCTGCTGGGTTGTCATCTCTTTGGACCACCTTATTTACAATACTGCCTCAGTAGTCAGCTTGGGATTTGAAGTTCCAACCCTTAATTTCTGTACTTAAATCCTTTATGAACATGAAGTGTTATTCCTGTGCTGATTGATTAAAACATGCATCTACTTAGCTCACAGATTCCTGGGAAAGCAGGATCATGACACTTATTATTACTTCATATGTGTTAAAGGTAGCTTGGAGGAAAATCCAGGCTACAAGATAGACTGTAGGACATATGTTGTTTTTTTTCCCTCTTACTCTTGGCTCTTTGAGGGGTCTGCCACCCAGCTCCCAAATAAAGGAGACTTATTCTTACTTATGAATCCCGGCTTTAGCTCGGCTTGTTTCTAGCCAGCTTTTCTTAACTTAAATTATCCTGTCTACCTTTTGCCTCTGGGCTTTTATCTTTCTCTATTCTATATTCCTTTCTTTACTCTTTACTCCATGGCTTGCTGTGTAGCTGGGTGGCTGACCCCTGGTGTCTTCCTCTCCTCCTTTTCTCACTATCCTTGCTTCTCTTTTTCTCTTTCTATTTATTCTCT
Organism: Peromyscus aztecus; assembly: GCA_902168405.1. Taxonomy (NCBI): domain Eukaryota; kingdom Metazoa; phylum Chordata; class Mammalia; order Rodentia; family Cricetidae; genus Peromyscus; species Peromyscus aztecus. The sequence continues at coordinate 24,584 of CABHPQ010136225.1, forward strand.
CTTCCAGCCAGCCCTGCCTTTCCTTTCTCCTGCCTCGCTATTGGCTGTTCAGGTCCTTATTAGATCAATCAGGTATTTTAAGCAGGCAAAGTAACACAGCTTCACAGAGTTAAACAAATACAACATAAAAAAATACAATGCATCTTTGCATCATTAAACAAATATTCCACAGTATAAACAAATGTAACACATCTTTAACTAATATTCTACAACAGACTTGTTTCTTATTGATTATAATTTGATGATTATATAGTGGAGTAATTAAAATTTATAGTGAATTTGTACTAGGGTTTCCTATACAATACTTTTTAACTCAAACTTCCCCCATAACAGTCAGACTATATAGTTAAGAAACTGTCTTCATCACCTTTTTTTTTCATAGAAAACATTTAAAATAATGAGTGTGTGGTTATGTGTGCACGTGTGTGTCTGGTCAAGCTGACACAGGCTCTCCCTTCTCCCTTGCATTCTCCCTCCTTCTCTCTGTTCTCGTCTCCTCCCTCCTCTCCCCCTCCTGCTTTTATCACTGTCATTTGGTGAGTGGCATTATATACCAGGTCTGTTTCAGGTATTTACCTATAAAATCATCCTGTGACATTCACAACATCTTGCAAGAATCTATTGTTCTCATGTTACAGATGGGAAATACTGGGCTGTCCTGGGAAGGCAGGTTGCTGCAGAATCCTTGCTTGGGGCAAATCCATCTGTTTCAAAGCTACTGTGCTGATGTCTTTCAAGCTCAAAACCACACAGGTGACTTGTTTATTTGTTGTTTTGACTTTATTCACTTCTTCATTGAGGTATTATATGGATGCAGTAAAGCACTAAAACATTAAGTGTTTAATTCAGTGAGCTTATTAATAGATGTGCATCTGGGCAGCTACCACCTCCTGGTGCCTCAGGTAGATTATTTTAAGGGAAAAGATATTTTCACAGCAAGACAGTATAGACTTAAGTTATTTTTATTAAAATAAATGGGCACAAAATCATATACAGACTCCTTATATTTACAGTTCTTTTTTATTGAAAATAGATTATTTTTTCATACAATACATCCTGACCACATTTACCCTCCCTCTACTCCTCCAGTTCCCCCAACCTTCCCTCTCCTCCAGATCCATTTTTCTTCTGTTTTCTTTTCAGAAAAAGAGTAGGCTTCCAAGAGATGGCAATCAAACAGGACACAACAAGATACCATAAGACAAGGCAAAAGCCCTTGTATTGAGGCTTGACAAGGAAACCCAATAAGAGGAAAAGAACCCCAAGAGCAGGCAAAAGAATTAGAGATACACACACTCCCACTGTTAGGAGTCCCACAAAAATACCAAGCTAACAGCTATAACATATACACAGAGACCTGGAGCAGACCCATGTAGGCATGATGCTTGACATTTCAGTCTCTGTGAGCCCATGTGAGCCCTGCTTAGTTGATTTGTTGGGCCATGTTCTCCTGGTGTCCTCCATCCCCTCTGACTCCTAGAATCTTTCCCCACCCTCTTTCATGTGGTTCCCTGATCTCCAAGGAGAAGGACCCAGTGAAGACTTCCAACTTAGACTCTCTCCAAAGCATGCCTGGCTGTGGGTCTCTGAACCTGCTCCTATCTGCTGCTGGAGGAATCCTCTCTTATGACAACTGGACAAGGCACCGATCTGAGTATAGCAGAATATCATTAGGAATCATTTCATTTTTTTTCATTTGCCAGTTGTTTCTGGTTCTACCTTAGGTCTTCTGGCTATTCAGTCTCTGGTTCCTGGCCATCCAGGCAGTGTAGAGCACAGGATACCTCTTGTGGTATGGACCTCAAGTTAAACCAAACATTGTTGGCCACTCCCACAAGTTCTGCACCACCATTGTGTTTTGTGGCTGGACTGGCATCCAGGTTTCTCTTTCCACGTCCTGCAGTATCTTCTCACACCAAAGATACTAGAATATAGGAGTGAAGGCTCCATGTAGGCACCAACTTGACCTCCCTATATTCAATATGTCTTGTGGATGTTGTCATCTGCCATGGGGCCCCGCTTTCAGTTTTCAGAGAGTGACCTTCTGTCTTAGCATCAGCCTGGGTTCTTTAGGGATCTCCATGGTACCCCCTCAGCCAACAACTCAACTGAGTGCAACCCAGTTCCACCACTGTAAGCCTTGCCTGGCTACAAAAGATGGTCAGTTCAGACTTAGTATCCTCCATTACTACCCTCACCAGGGTCACATTAATAAATTTCAGGAAGTTTCCACAGGACTAGATTTCCACTCCTCTCCCCAAATGCTCCTCAATTCCAGCTGTTTCTGCCCACACTCTCTCCCTCCATCCCATACCTGAACCTACCTGCTTCTTCCCTCACCCACCTCTAAGTCACCCACAAAATCTATTCAATCTCCCCTTCCATGCACCCCCTATTGAGCCCTCCTCTATACCTAACCTGTCTGGGCCTGTGGATTGTATAATTGATTATAACTTACTTAACAGCTAATATCCACTTATAAGTGAACACAAACCATATTTGTTTCTGGGTCTGGGTTACCTCACTCAGGATGATTATTTTCTAGTTCCACCCATTTGCCTGTAAATTTCATGATGTAAGTTTTTAAATAAATGAGTAATATTCCATCTTGTAAATGTACCACGTTTTCTTTAACCATTCTTCTGTTGAGGGACATCTAGGTTGTTTCCAGTTCCTGGCTATTATGAATAAAGCTGCTATGAACATAGTTGAGCAAGTGTCCTTGTGATAGGATGAAGGGTCATTTGGGTTGAACAAGTAAGTGTCCTTGTGGTAGGATGGAGAGTCCAAGAGCGGTATAGCAGGGTCTTGAGGTAGAGCAATTCCCAGTTTTCTGAGGAACACCATATTGATTTCCATAGTGGCTATACAAGTTTGCACTCCCACTAGCAACTGAGGAATGTTCTCTGCTCTACATTCTCAAGCATGAGCTATCACTTGTGTTATTGATCTTAGCCATTCTGACAGATGTAAGATGGAATCTCATAGTCATTTGATTTACATTTTCTTGTTAGATAAGGATGTTGAACATTTTGTTGTATTTCTCAGCCATATTCTACTCCTGTATTAAGAATTCTCTCTTTAGATCTGTAACCCATTTTTAATTGGATTATTTGTTTTTTTGATATCTAGGTTTTTTTTTTAGTTCTCTATATAGTTTGGATATTAGACTTCTAACCAATGTGGAGTTGGTAAAATCTTTTCCCATTCTGTAGGTTGCCTCTTTGTCCAATTGACAGTGTTCTTTGCCTTACAGAAGCTCTTCAGTTGCATGATGTCCCATTTATTTTTGATTTATTATTATTAATCTTCAAATCTGTGTGCCTGCGCTATTGGTCCTCCATTCAGAAAGTAGTCTACTGTGTCAGCATGTTCAAGGCTGCTCACCACTTTCTTTTGTGCCAGGATCAGTGTATGTGGTTTTATATTGAGGTCTTTGATCTACCTGAACTTGAGTTTTGTGCAGGGTGATAGATATGGATCTATTTTGCATTCTTATACATGCAGACATCCAGGTGACCAGTACCCTTTGGTAAAGATGCTTTCTTTTTTTCTAGTGTGTATTTCTGGCTTCCTTATCAAAAATCAGTTGTCCATGGGTTTGTGAATTTGTCTAGGTCTTCAATACAATTCTGCCACAGACTGGGTCTCAGTTGGGCCACCAGACCGAGGGAGAACGGGGTGAAGGTACTCAGGATAATTGGGATTCGGCAATGACAGACAGACACAGACACCAGAGTATGCTGTGAAACTGCTGCAATTTTACTGAACATCAGGCTGAGATTTTATACAATGTTAACAAGGAACTAAGCCCAGGAGCAAAAGGAAAGCAATAGATGCAATCTTTTGTGGCCACGCAATGTGGTTTTCAGAATGATTAATCCTTTTAGACAGAGACATGCTGTGGCCTGAACCCAAGAGCCAGGCCACATACTCAATAACTGGTAATCTATTTCTAGTAATTTATTAAAGACAGTTACAAAGTCCTCGCCAAGAGCCTTAGCCCACCTCTTTAGCACAGCTGCTATCCCCCTCAATATAGCTGACCTTGTCTGCCTATCATATGTACACCATACCTTTCTGCTTCTAGCCAGCCTTTCCATAAAAGGCAACTGATTCCACAACATTCTTTTTCCCCCATGATTTACCCACCAATTCCCTTCATAGTCATAAGCCCCTGTAAAAGGGAGTGGATCTAAGTAATTCCTACTTCTGGGATTCCAACGAGGGGGTATCCTCCATTTCCCATTAATACGGTATTGAATGTACTTTCCAACTATTCTTGTGGGAGCTGCCAGTTTCCTAAGTTCTCTTTCTTGTGAGTTGCATGAGCTGAGTGAGGGTTACCTAACAATCTTTTTACTTTTACATTTTCTTCCTTAGAATCTGTGGGAACCTGAATCATTAGCTCTATCTGTTCTAATCCATCCATGAGTGCCCCCATTGAAGTAGGCGTTTTTTGTGTTATCTACCCAAGGGCTTGAATCATTGGGGGCAGTGCCGGTGTAACAATTGAGGAGTTATCAGGTACGTCAAGCAAGCGTCTGCGGAGTCCAGACACAGGGAGGCTGTTATTGTCAGGAAAGAGGAAAGAAGCAGGAGTCTTGCCAATTGTCCACGGAAGGCTGGTCTTTAGGGAACAATGTACCCAGGAACCATTGCTCGGGCTGATTGCCAGGGGACCACCCGGGGCCTAGCTTCAAGAGACACGTGCCCCCCTTCTTCGTGAGACCACCAGATTGGCATTTGTCACATGGGCGACACCGTCGCGGGTGTGGCACAATTCCATTGGTAAACATGTCTGTTTTTATGCCAATACCATGCAGTTTTTATTATCACAGCTCTGCTGTACAGTGATACCTTCAGAAGTTTGTTTGTTGCTCAGGGTTGTTTTAGCTATCCTTGACTTTTTGTTTTCCATATGAGGTTGAGAATTGTCCTTTCAAGATCTGCAAAAAAAAGTGTTGGAATTTTTATGGGGATTGCATTGAATCTGCAGATTGCTTTTTGGGAGGATGACTATTTTCACGGTTAATCCTATCAATCCATGAGCATGGGAGATCTTTCCATCTTCTAATATATTCTTCAATTTCTTTCTTCAAAGACTTGACATCTTTATCATACAAGTCTTTCACTTGCTTGGTTAGAGTTACCCCAAGACGTTTCATATTATTTGTGGCTATTGTGAAGGGTGTTGTTTCCCTGTTTTCTTTTCAGTGTGTTTGTTATTTGTATAAAGGAGGGCTACTGATTTTTTTTTAGTTAATCTTGTATCCAGGCACTTTACTGAAAGTCTTTATAAACTGTAGGAGTTCCCTGATGAAATTTTTAAGGTCATTAATGTATACTATCCTGTCATCTGCAGATAATGATGCTTTGACTTCTTCCTTTCCAATTTGTATCCCCCTGATTTCCTTTAGTTGTCTTACTGTTCTAGCTAAAACTTCAAGTTCTATATTTAATAGATATGGAGAGAGTGGACAGCCTTGTCTTGTTACTAATTTTAGTGGATTTGCTTTGAGTTTCTCTCCATTAAATTTAATGTTGACTATAGGCTTGCTGTAATTTGCCTTTATTATGCTTAGGTATGCCCTTGTATCTCTAATTTCTCCAGGACTTTTTTTTTTTCTTTTCAAGACAGGGTTTCTCTGTGTAGCTTTGCGCCTTTCCTGGAACTCACTCTGTAGACCAGACTGGCCTTGAACTCAAAGAGATCCACCTGCCTCTACCTCCTAAGTGCTGGGAATAAAGGCGTGCGCCACCACCGCCCGGCTTCTCCAGGACTTTTATCATGAAGGGGTGTTGGATTTTGTCAAAGGCCTTTTCTGAATCTAATGAGAAGATCATGTGGGTTTTGGTCTTTCAGTTTGTTTATATGGTGGATTACAGCAACATATTTTCATTTGTTGAACCATTCCTGCATCTCTGGGATGATCTTTTTGATGTGTTCTTGGATTCTGTTTGCAGGTATTTTATTGAGTATTTTTGCATCTATGTTCATAAGGTAATTAGTCTGTAATTCTTTTTCTTTGTGTGGTTTGGGTATTAGGGTAAATGTGTTATTATAATACAAGTTGGGCAATGTTTCTTCTGTTTCTATTTTGTGGAAATATTTGAAGAGTATTGGTGTTAACTCTTCTTTGGAAATTTGGTAGAATTCTGCACTAAAACTGTCTGGCCCTGGGTTTTTTTGTTTGGGAGACTTTTAATGACTGCTTCTGTTTTTTACCAGGGGTTATATTATAGGTCTATTTAAATTGTTTATCTGATCTTGCTTTAACTTTGGTGCATGGTACCTATCAAGAAAATTATCCAATTTTTTTTTGATTATACAAATTTGGTGGACTATAGGTTACTAAAGGATGTCCTTATGATTCTTTAGATTCCCTTGGTGTCTGTTGTTATTTCCCCCTTTTCATTTCTGATTATATTAATTTGGGTATTCTCTCTCTGTCTTTTAGTTAGTTTGTATAAAGGTTTTTTTTAATCTTGTTGATTTAAAAAAACACTGTTTCATTGATTATTTTTTATTGTTCTATTTGTTTCTATTTTATTGATTTCAGCCCTCAGTTTGATTCTTTGTTGCTGTCTACTCTTCTTGGGTGTGAATCCTTCTTTTTGTTCCAGACATTTCATGCTGTTAAGTTGCTAGTGAGATCCCTCTGGTTATATATATATATATATAATATATATATATATTATATATATATATACATATATATATATGTATATACACTTAGTGCCATGAGCTTTCTCTTAGCACAGCTTTCGCTGTGTCTTGTAAGTTTGGGTATGCTGTGTATTAATTTTCATTGAATTCTAGAAAGTCTTTAATCCCTTTCTTTATTTCTGTCTTGACCCATTTTTCATTCAGTAGTGAGTTGTTCAGTTTCCATGAGTTTGTAAGCTTTCTGTTGCTTCTATTGTTGATATCCAGCTTTAATCTTTGGTGGTCTGATAGGATGCAGGGAGTTATTTCAGTTTTCTTATATCTATTAAGACTTGATTTGTGACCAAGCATGTGATCAATTTTGGAGAAAGTTCATGAGATGCTGAGAAGAAGGTATTGTTTGGGTAGACTTTTCTCTAAGTATCTGTTAGGTCCATTTGGTTTATACCGTCAGTTAGTCCCAGCATGTCTCATTTACTTTTTAATTTCTTGCTGATTGTGTGAGGGTCAATGTGTGATTTAAGCTGTAGTAGTGTTTCTCTTACAAAAATGGGGTGCCCTTGTGTTTAAGGCATAGATGTTAAGAGTTGAAATGTAATCTTGGTGGATTTTCCCTTTGATGAATATGTAGCATTTTCCCCATCTTTTTTGATTAATTTTGGTTTGAAGTCTATTTTGTTAGATATTAAAATGGCTACACCAACTTGCTTCTTAGGTCTATTTGCTTGGAATATCTTTTCCCAAACCTGTATCCTGAGGTAATGTTTATCCTTGATATTAAGGTGTGTTTCTTGGATCCAGAAGAAGGATGGATCCTATTTTTGTATCCATTCTGTTAGTCTGTGTCTTTTTATTGGAGAATTGAGACCATTGAATCTGAGAGAGATTAATAGCCAATGATTGTTGATTCTTGTTTTTTGTTGTTGTTGTTGTTATTGGTGGTGATGGTAGAGGTGTTGTTTGTGTGTGTGTGTGTGTGTCCCTTCTTTTGATTTTGCTGGTGTGAGATTATTTATTTCCTTCTGTTTTTAATAGATGTAATTAACCTCTTTAAGGTTAGAATTTTCCTTCTATGACTTTCTATAAGGTTGGGTTTGTAGATAAATATTGTTTAAATTTGACTTTATCATAAAATATTCTTTTCATCTATGATGATTGGAAGTTTTGCTGGGTATAGTAGTCTTGGCATAGATCATCTCTCAGAGTCTGCAGCACATCTCTCCCGGCCCTTCTGGCTTATAGAGTCTGCATTGAGCAGTCAGGTGTAACTCTAATGGGTCCGCCTTGATGTGTTACTTGGCCTTTTCCTTTGCAGCTTTTCATATTTTTCTTTGTTCTGTGTGTTTAGTTTTGTTATTATTATTTGGTGAGGGGACTTTCTTTTCCATTCCAGTCTATTTGGTATTCTGTATGCTTCTTGTCATCTATAGGTATCTTCTTCTTTAGATTAGGAAAATGTTCTTCTGTGATTTTGTTGAAAATATTTTCTGGGCATTTGAGCTGAGATTCTTCTCCTTCCTCTATACCTATGATTTTTAGGTTTGATCTTATCATGGTGTCCCAGATTTCCAGGATGTTTTGTGTCAGGAGACTTTGAGATTTAACATTTTCTTTGATTGGTGTATCCATGTCTTCTATCATATCTTCAATGTCTGAGATTCTGTCTTCCATCTCTTGTATTCTGTTGGTAAAGCTTGCCTTTGTAGTTCCTGTTAGAATTCCCATTTTTTCATTTCCATAATTGCTTTTATTGTTTTCTTTATTGTATTTATCTCCATTTTTAGATGTTGAATAGTTTTATTCCTTTCCGGCACCTGGATACCCACCCACATATACACATGCATATATGCCCACACATATACACAGTAAATAAATGCTGTACAAAGTACTTACAGATAACTTTGTAACCACGAAGAACTCAAGTAGTAAAGAAAATGAGGTATTAAGAGTAAACTACTTACTAAATATATAATATAATTTACTGTAATCTGAAGTCTGTACTATGCATACTCTACCAAACACCCAGGAGACATAAATTGGTGGGAGGAAACAGTTGTATTCAAGGTTAGACCTGGAGGAGGCTGTCCATTCCAGTTTCTATCTCAGGGACTCAGGTAGAGGCCATACTGATAAGGTGGGCTAGATGAGGATCTTTCTCTCCATCTATATCAAGAGGTCAACACTCTTCTTTCAAGCTTCCATTCATAGCTCAACTTCCTGGGGCCAGCATCTGCATTTTCTTCTTAGGCAAAAGCATCTCCTTTCTGTAAGTCAAACTCATACGACCAAGGAAAGGAAGGGTACAAGGATACCATGAGAAAGGTGGCTGGTTAAAAGATCAGGAAAGGGGCAAAAGTGAATAAGAGGCTAGCATAAAGTTGGAGAGGGGAAGTGAACCTAAAGTCCCAAATTTATCACCTCAAATCCCAGTGTCCCTCCAAAACCATGAACTGAATTGAGTTTGTTGTTCTGGCATTCACTTATGTTTTTACATTTACTGTCTAGATATATGCTGAATGGGGTGAAGTAGGACAATTTTGAAATGGAAGGTGTTGGCAAGATGATATGTCCAGATCTGGGAGGAACCTGAAGAGGCAGAAAAACTCTTTGTGGGGAAACTATCATAGTGGGCTCTGACCCACAGGTCTATAACTGAAACCAGTGAGGAGCTTCTTTTCAGCAAAAAGGAAGAGATGGGTGAACAAGGGACAGGGTAGGGGTGGGTGAGCAAGGAACAGGGGTGGGTGAACAAGGAACAGGGGAGGGGTGGATGAGCAAGGAACAGTCTGAACTGAGCCCTGTTACCTGGTGGTGTGGATATCAGGAGGGGGCATGAGGGTGCTGAAGAGCATCTTAAAAATCTGGAAGGAAACTGCTAGAATTTTAAGAGTGTTAAATTTAAAAGGAGCATACAGATACATTTAGCATGGGTGATGAAATCAGTAATATATAGGGCATCATGTCTGACACTGGCAGATCACTACAGGAAAAGATGTTTTTTTCTAACCATACAACTATATATAACTGTAAGGAAGGGAAAATTAGTAACATATTGGACCTTAAGTAGTTCCGTGATCATGCAGAAGACCAGAAATAAAGAAAGGGAGCTTGACTTGTTAAGACAGCATGGAATCATCATCAGAAATTCTGATGAGGGGGTATTTGGAGTTGGGATGGATCACTGTTAAGACAACCTCGTTGAAAGAAAACACTGAAAGGACAGTATATTGTTCTGATTGTTGTTGTTTTCCCTAAAAATAGTCATGGAAGCAGTGAAGGAAAGTTCTAGTAAAAGCTGCATCTGATCAATGAGAAAGAACTGCTTGAAGACATGGAGGTATGAAGGGCTGGGAACTGAGAGTCACTGTGTTATCTTGGAGTTGTACAGCAAAAGGGAGTGAGAGTTGCAGGCTCACTACATCCTGCTATGCAGTGGTACCTGCAGTTGTGGCATGCAGGACCTTTGCATGGAGTGCAGGGTTTTACACTGCCTCTTCTAATCTCACAACAGTTATACTCTCACTTTACAGATGGAAAAGTGAGGTTCAGAGTGGTTAAGCAGTTTGCCCAATGTCACATAGAAAATTAGTAGTGGAACCAGATTTTCATCCAAACTGCCTGGATTTAGTATATTCTCTCTCACTCTCTCTCTCTCTCTCTCTCTCTCTCTCTCTCTCTCTCTCTCTCTCTCTCTCTGTGTGTGTGTGTGTGTGTGTGTGTGTGAGAGAGAGAGAGAGAGAGAGAGAGAGAGAGAGAGAGAGAGAGAGAGAAAGAAAGAGAGAAAGAGAGAGGGAGAGAGAGATATGCATATTTCTGAGACGCATTTAGAAAACCAGAATAGGTTCCTTTGGCCAGCAATTTTTAACTATTAAAAGAAAGCATCCATATCAGGCTGATAATACACACATGAGGGCTGGTACTGGAGCACCAGTATTGGGTCCTGAGGTGATGGCTAAATGTCTGAAACTACATAAGTAGGATAAGCAGGAAAGATGCTTTCTTGTTCATGTCTGAGGCAAGCCATAAAAGGCTGATGTGTTATCTGTTCTACAAGGTTCTGGTGAACATAGATGACCTTCTTTGTGGCTTTTCTATACCAGTGTTATGTTGGGTTTTCACCTCTGCAACAGCAGACAGAAACAAGTGAGAGAGAAAGTTCTGCGTTTTACTGTTCATGTTGGCAGTTTCAGGACAAAGTCAGTCTTCAATTCATTGTTTCCATTCTGCTGTGAGGCAGAACATGTGTGTTGAGGAGAGAGAGGGAGACAGAGATAGAGAAACACAGAGACAGAGAGACAAAGACAAAAAGACATAGAAACATACAGAGAGAGAGAGGGAGATAGAGAGATAGTGAGAGGGGTAGGGGAGATGAGAGGAGAGAGACCTTCTAGAGCACATTCCCAGTGCTTTTCTTCAGTTAAGCCCACCCCCTGCTTTGGCTTCTCCCAGTGCTACCATTATATTATGAATCCATCCAGGGATCAATCCATCAAGTTTGATGCTTCAAGGTCAATCACTCCCAAAATATGTGCCACCTGGCAGCCAATTCCCCAGTACATGAGCTGTGGGGAACATTACAATTTCAAACCATAAGAGACATCATCCTTAAGGTCATCTCAGGACTCAGTATCGATGTTTCAGTACCAGCCATCATGTGTGTATTTCGGGTATCAGGAAGCTGAAGGGCCGAAGGACCCATCCCAACCACAACAAGAAATACTTCTAAGTTGTACAAACTTGAGCCTCTTACTCACCTTAGGCAGGTTTAGTTAGATAGCTACATCTAGCTACATCTAGCTGTAATGATCATAGGAAGGGCAAACTTTAGATAGATGTGTTTACACCCAATATTCTTAAGTTCTTTCAACAAATGAGAAAACAGAAAAGATTGATATATTTGGGGCAGCACTGGCTTTTGATGAACTTTTTTTTGGTATATGTTTAAAATACACAGAAAAACAAGGTGACAGTTTGTAGCGGGAAATCTTGATGTTAGCAGGCAATGGGGAAAGAGTTGAATTAGTGCGTTGTTTAGTTTTAAATCTCTTCTGTATAGACTTACTAAGCTAGAAGAAGAAAATGCTGACGGGAACAGGTCCATATGCAGGACACTCGAAGCTGCCCCATTATGATGTCCTGGAAACCTCTGAGAAGATTCTTCTCATGGCCTGGCATGCATCTTCTGCCTTCAGCCTTCAACCTGAGGCAACATCTCATTCCCACAAGTAATTTCTCCAAAAATAAATCATGCCATTTTCCTGTCTCACTTTTTTTCAAAATTTAAAATCTTTTAAAGATTTATTTTAAATGCACGAGTGTTTGCTTGCATGTGTGTGTGTCATTTATGTGCAGTGTCCAAAAAGGCCAGAAGAGGGCATTGGATCCCTAGAACTATAGTTGAAAAGGGTTCTGAGCTGCCCTGTGGTTCCAGGGAATCAAACACTAGTCCTCTGAAAGAGCAAGTGCTCTTCACCACCACAGTATCTCTCCTGCTCCACGTTTTTCTTAATTCTCTATGATTTATAGGACTAAGTTCTTCATCTTATTGCTTTCATTTCCCTCATGCCCTCTGAGTTTGCATTTTCCAGGTGTTCTTGCTTTTAGAACATTAAATGTATTAATCCTTTGCACAAGCACACTTCTTTGCTTAGGGAATCATGGACAGTCTTTTAGAACCAACTCACATATCTCTACCTTTTGATATCAATGCACTTAAAACAAGCCCACTGAGTCTGCTTAGTGTTGCTGGATGTACATGGACATGGGACCATCTCCTGGAGCATGGGTACCAACTCAGGGCCCACATCCCTGAAGAAAAAAGTATTCTTCCTTCCCAGCAGCCTCAGTTGCCAATACATTCTCAGATAAAGGTGGGACTTAGTGATCGCCTCCCTCATCCATGCTGGGATTTTGTTTGGCTTGCTCTAACATGGATCTTGTGCATGAAGTCACTGCTATTGTGATTTCATGTGTGCAAGGACCTTGTCATATCAGGAAAGCACTATTTTATTGCAGTCATTCACTACATATGGATCCTACAATCTTTCTTTCATTTCTTCCAAGATGACTCCTGAACCTTGGTGAGGAGAGGTGTGGTAGTGATGTCCCGTTTAGGGCTGAGCACTCCACAGTCTCTTATTTTTTCTGTAGGAATTATAATCTACTGGAAAAAGCTTCTTTGGTGGGGGTTGAGCAATGCACTAATGTATGAGTATAAAAGATAAGTAGTAGGGGGCAGTTTAATACTATGACCACTTAGAATAATAGTAATAGGTTCTCCTGTATGGCCTTGCCCAGTCACAAACTATTTACTCGATTTGTGGCACTAGACATGAGTTCTGTCTTGTGGAGATGGCCAAGCAATTGGAGAGGAGGGAATGGAGTGTGGATTTGGTCAAAATACATTATATACATGTATGAATTTCTCAATACAAATAAAATTAAAAATAAATAAAATCAATTCAAAGGTTGATTGTTTTTCTTGTCATGAAGTAAGTAAACATGAATTTATTTTTGTAATCTCTGCCCTTGCTGAACTCTGAGCTCCCAAGGGGAAATAATTTTAAACATATTGCTTAACACTTAGTGAGTGTTCAACATGCTTATTGACTGACTGAGAGAATGTGCAGATAGTCTACATTAATTCAACTCCTTGGGGTCAAATGACATATGTATGTGCTGGAACAGCACACCATTCCATCTGTGATTTTAGGAGCTATCACTAGGTATCTGGGAGGAATTTCAATAGTGAAGTTAGTGGCAGGCAATGGCCTCATTGTTTTCTTTTTTTAAGGATGATAGAAGTATTTTACAGATTTCTTGATTGATGGACTTCATATCTCCACAGAAATTCCCACTACTAAAACTCATAATGACACATTGAAAATCTGTTTTTGAAAGAAATACAATTATATAATTTCCCCTCCCTTTCTTTCCTCTGGCCTCTCCCAGCTACCTTTCCTCAAACCCCTCCCATGTTCCCACTCTCAATTTGATAGCCTCTTTTTCTTTGATTATTATTGTTACATTCGTACATATGTATGTATGTTTATTGTTACATATGTATGTATATATGTGTGTGCACAGACTATTTAAATACAACCTGCTGAGTCTGCTTTTGTTGTGTGTATATGGTTTAGGCTGACTACTATGCATTGAACATAGTACTGCAATTCTAGCAAGTTTCCCAGGGCTGCTCAGGTCAGGGTCCTTACAAAAGAATCTGCAACTGTAACTTTGTTAGACCAGCATAATTCCTTAGTATAATCTAAATCTTATCCTTGTATCTGCAGGTAAGTGAAGTTCTCACCCCTCACCAAATGAACACTGTCAGAGAAAAACACAACTGAGTACAATGCAGAGATCAACAGATTGTGGGGAGTTCCAACCCCATGGATATATCTACACCATAGCTCCTGCATCTACTGCTGAAGGAGCATTGTGAAGAGATTTCAAGAGCATCTTAACATGAAGGAGGAAAAAATCTTAAGGGTCCCACTGGTAGACAAAAAAACTACCAACTATAAATGACTCCTGGGAGAAGGAGAATTAGCCTATCCCAGGGATGAAACCTCCTTATTGATTGTCCTGATTTTCATAATTGGGGCAAATACATAAAAAAAAAAAAACCCACAGACTCAAATTGGAGGCCCTGACTAAACGCAGAGATTATTACACAAATAATTTGTAGGATGTTAGAAAACACTGAAAGCGTATTTCCATGGGTATCCTTTTCCTTAACCTACTTTTCTGAATGATCAGAAACAGGTGTTGACTTCTTGGAAAGTAAAGTTTTGCTGAAGAGAAGTAAATGTGAAGAGTTCCCTCCGTTTTCTTGAAACATACTGAATGAGAATCGTGGCTGTGTGTCCTGGAAGACGTTCGATGCTCTCTTTGGTGGTTTTATGAGGACCACACTATTTAGTTAAGTACTGAAAGCTATAGAATTCCATGACTTTCCATGACTTCAGTTATCTGTTTAGAATCTTCATGTTTTTCCATATTCATGCATCCTCTGCATTTTATACACCCAAACATTGTCATCAAACAAACTCATAGATTTTACTTAAATAAACTTAGCCTCATTCTAAAGAGAAAAGCCACAGCTCTATAATGTTCCAGTGAAGTATTTCTAACGTACACTATCATGAATGCATAATTATGATAAAATATGCTGGTCCATTTACCATCCTGCATGAAGCCACTATATAAACTTAGCTTTGCATGCTATAATCTTTGTGGAAAAAAAGAGAAATCTTGGATAATTCAAAATATCATGCAATTTTTATCTATTGCACCATTTCATGGCACACAATGGGACTTTATTAATGGAATTATATCAAGTAGGAGGACCATAATCTTATTTTGATACACCTGCCATTTTCATGAGAGACCTGAAGACGTAGGTGGTGAAGGTGCTTGATATGAAGTGATCTCATCTGACAGAGATAACTAATATATTGGATGATGAAGCTGGTTCCAATTAAGTTTTGACAGGTGTGTGTTACATGCAGAAAACAGGAACACAATAGAGATTAATAAACAGGATATACTATTAAGTAAACAGGTTTTCAGATATAGAAGAGAGATGATCTGATGAGAAGATTCCATTGACTCAAACTCATTGAGCGTAATAACATAACAGATTTGCTAGGCAATACATACAAATTGAGTTGCAGGTGATACCCTCAGCACAGTAGTTTGAAACAGCATGCAGTTCAGAAAGTTAACTAGTTTTCTGCTAATTAGACTTATCAATCTGCATCTGGAATGTTGTGTTCAAGCCTTAGGATGTCATCAGCTTTGTTTATTCCATATGAAAGACAGCTGGAAGAACTGGATATTCTGAGTCTAAGGAAAATAATTTCAAGTCGGGTATGATGGCTAGTTTTGCATATTATCCTAACTGGATTAGGGATGTCCAGATAGCTGGTAAAACATTATTCTTATGTGTAGGTATGAAGGCATTTTAAGCCTTTGAAACAGTAAACCGAATAAAGGTCTTTCTTAACCATCCCCCGTGGTGTGGTGTGGTGTGTGTGTGTGTGTGTTTGTGTATGTGTGTGTGTGTGTGATCAACTTGCTGAGGTCATGAAGAGAACAAACTGGTGTGAATTAGATTTTGTCTTCAGCTTGACAGGTGCCATATATCCTCTGCCCTCAACATAGGTGCTTCTGGTTCTCATGTTTTCAGGCACAGAAGTAGCTACACCAGTGGCATTCCTAGTTCTACACCTTGCAGAAAACAAATGACTCCCAAAGACACATGTACAGGGCATATAGATGTGCATAATACATAAGGTATATATACTTTTTAACACCCCAGGAAATATAAGAAAGACTCGCTTTCTGGGATTAAAGGTGTGAGCCACCATGCTTGACTGTATCCTTGAACAGATGGATTTCTGCCTTTGGAATGCTAGGATTAAAGGCGTGTGCTACCACTGCCTAACCTCTATGTCTAATATTGTAGCTGTTCTGTCTCTGGCCCCAGATAAGTTTATTAGAGTGCACAGTATTTTGGGGAATACAATACCACCACAGGTCATCTCTGTGAGCATAGATTTGGAACCAACATTGAATCTGGTGAGTTCACCATTGGGTATGCAACCAAAGACAATGACTATGTTTCCTATAGAATCTCCCAATAGTTCAGCAGGGAGGGAAATAAAATGGGGATGTGGGTATGAACTGAATACAGGCAAAGGACTGACTGTCTGAGAGACATAAACCAAGTATGGAAAGACAGAAGTGGCAGGCAGACAGAAGGGAAGGCAGTGTGAACAAAGGAAACAGAGTGCCCTGATCCATCAGTGACTGCTAACAGGCCAAGCTATGTATGGGCCCAGTGTGGGCAATGACAACTGTTGTGGGATCGTGTTTTCTGTGGTTTATCATGCTCAGAAAATGGCATTTCTCAGCTCTTCCTATTTTGTAGCTCTTATATGTTTTTCTCTGCCCTTGTTCTACAGTGTTCCCTGAACCTTGGAGGCAGTGGTTAAATGTCCTATTTATGGACAAATATTCAACTTTCACATATGCTCACTAACTTGAGTAACCATGAGTCCTTGCATTCACTGACATGCACTACAAAGAGAAACTTTTCTGATCAAGGCAGAGAGTAGCATTTGTCTCTGAATATAAACATAAATATTTGGAAGTCAGTTTGGTGCCATGCTAATTTAGTTGAACAACAGAAGTTCTCCTCTAGGGCCTATTGTTTTGGAATATTATGTTGACTATGTAAAGATGTGTTCCATTTGTTTATGCTACATTTGTTTAACTATGTAAAGATGTGTTTCTTTGCCTGCCTAAGGCACCTGATTTGTCTAATAAAAAGCTGAATGGCCAATAGCTAGGCAGTAGAGGGATGGGTGGGGCTGGCAGGCAGAGAGGATAAGTAAGAGGAGGAATCTAGGCTCAAGAGAGAAGGGAGAACAGAATGAGAGAGGAAGAGAAGGAAACACTGGGACCAGCCAGGCAGCTGCCAGACAGACAGACACGGAGGAAGCAGTGAAAGTAGGACATACAGAATGAAAGAAAGGTAAAAACCCCTGAGGCAAAATGTAGATGAAGAGGAGCAGCTTAAATTAAGTTATAAGAGATAGATAAGGCCAAGCATTCATTACTGATAATAAGTCTCCATGTCTTGATTTGGAAGTTGGTTGTTGGTACAAGAAAGCCTGCTACATTTGGTGTTCCAATATGGGGCTTGAATTTTCATATGGGGCCTGAGATAGCTAGGAAAAAACAAATAAACAAAAAGTGGATATGGCTCCTTTAAGAGGCTCTACCATACAGTAAGTACTTGAGTAGCCAGCATGTTAAGTAGAAAAAACAAGCTAAGTAAAAAACATCTGCCACAGT
>CABHPQ010136226.1:9719-35695 GCA_902168405.1 Peromyscus aztecus
AGAGAGAGAGAGAGAGAGAGAGAGAGAGAGAGAGAGAGAGAGAGAGAACCTTGTGTGGCATTAATCCAATTAGCCCACCCTCAGTGATACACTTCCTCCAACAAGGCAACATCTACTCCAGCAATGCCACACCTCTAATCCTTCTCAAATGATGCAACTGCCTGATGGCTAAGCAATCAAATATATGAGCCTCTAGGGCCATTTTTATTGAAACCAAAACAATCCCCTTCCACCTCTATATGGAAAAACACTTCAAATGTTCAGATTCAATATAGTATGTCAAATAAGCTCCTAAAGTCTTTGTATGTTCGCTCCAGCAGTGCCCAGAGTCCCTCTGGCTCCACACATTTGCTAAAGAATCGTGTCATGAGTCTTTTCAGCTTGGCTCTTCTTGTGGATGTCTAGTAGTGATGCATATTGGTTTTCATTTCCTGGGTGATTGTTGATATTGAACTTCTTATTATATATTCATTGGCCATTTTATCATTTCTTTTGAATTACCTATCATTCTATTCTTATTGTCTGTCAAATATTTTTAAACTTACATAGATGGTGTTCGTTATGCTAATTTGCAAATTTGTCTACTTACTAAGATTTATTTGTAGCTACTATATTGATATCATTACATTTGTCAGTGACAAACATGCAAACCAGTGAATAATTTGAGGAAGCTGGTGCATGGATTTCAAGGTAATATCCAAGAAGTCTACACTCCAGCTTCTTGTTTCATTCTCATTCTGCAAACAGCTGTCATTTTGGTGATGAATTTCATGCCTCACTCCTCACAGTTTCTGCTTTTTGGTAGCGATGCACCTGTTTAAAATGTCCCTCAAGCATAGTGCTGGATCAACCTGCAATCTGCAATGTGCTCCAAAGAGAAAATACCAGTGCTAGATAAGCATTGCTAGCACCTGATTTTATAATATTGCTGGCTGTGAATTTAAAATTACTGAATTGATCATTTAGATCAAATCTCAAAACACATGTCTTTAAGCTAAAGCAGACATAAAACAAGATCATAAATTGATTTTTTAAGATGTTTTTTAGTGAAAATTTTGTGACCAGATACTTACAGGTTCATAATTCTTAGCTCATCTTAGCAACACCAATTTGATTTGTTAATTCAGCATTCATAGGATGTTATAGAACATTCTATTGTGAATGACAGGAATTGATTGCATTTGAAACACATTTCTTCACAAGTGTTATGTGTTCTCAGGATGGTTATTATGCCTCCGTTCATCAGAATAGAAAAATTAGGAACAAAGAGATACCATAGTTTTTCCAATGTTATCCAACGAACTAATTCAAGTTCAATTTCAGGTCCCTGGGTTGCTTGTGATGACTAGGATCGTTGGCATTCTCTCTCCTGAATGTGCATGTGCCTGAGAACCCTCTACCTAGTCCAAGCATCTCTTATCTTGATGCATATTGGAACCCATTTCTTAATCAGCTTCTGTTCTTAAGATCAAAAGATCCCTTTGAGTCTTTTCTGCACAGAAATGGGTGATAGTTCTGATGTAGGTTTTTACATGAACAGCAGACAAACAAAGTACAGCTGAACTCTGGGGTGAGAGCTAGTACAAACTCCACCATTCATAACTCAGCGGGTCTTAAGTAACTCAAGGACTATGTTTCTTCAGTTATAAGACAAATTTAACACTCCTTTTCCACCTTTCCTCCTGGGATTTTTACGTTTCTGAGATGTAGTAAATATGAGCAGTCGCTGCACTAGGATGTGGAAGATACAAAAAGAAAATACAAATGCTTGTCTCAGAAAACTGTCAACTTGTTAACAAAGACAAAGTGTGTTTGTATGTGTGTGGGGCGGGGGGGGGGTATATAAAAGAACAAGTACCAAACACTAAATAAATAAAGTTTTGAAAAGAGGAGGAAGGATTATTCCCATTCAACTATGGTCTGTGCCAGCCCCCACAGGAAAGAAGGCAAAGAGAGATGGTAAAAGCAAAGACTACATAGAAGTAACATTAAGAACAATCACGGAGGGCATTGGTTGACTGTTTACCCCTGACGCTAGGAGTGCATTCCATTACGTCCATCTACAAGAATGAATTGTGTAAACTACATACAAGGCAATACAACATTGCAGCATTTCTCAGCATTGTCACAATTGACGCTTGGGGTAAAATAATTCTGTTTCAAAAGCACTGTCCTGTGTTTATTGGAAGACAACTTATAGAATTCATGGTCTCTACCCACTAGATGCCAGTAGTGTCCCTTCCAAGCTGTTAACTACTGATGCTGTCTCTAGGCATTGTGCAATATCCACCAGGAGCTGGGGTAGCCATGGCTGAAAACCAATGACATACATAAAATTCAGGGATGTGTTACTGCAGAACATGACTGCATCGGTTAGGCAAATGAATGTTGAAATGTTCAATAACTGATAAATTTTGAGATTTCTCTGAGCCTGGAAAAAGGAAGCAATACTAAGAATAATATGGTAATTGAACAATATATATTGTGTGTAGTGCTAATTTTGGCACACAGAAGGTTGAAACAGTGGGTATTACTTTTATTTACCCTTACAATAACCAAAAAGCTAAAAATTAACTTCATCTCTATTTTCTGTAGCGTCAAAGAGAGAACAGAAAATATTTTGCTCAGGGCCACTCTGTTCTCAAGGACAGAGACAAGTGGGTCTACCTGAATTGCTATAGCCAATAACCATATTTCAAGTGACCAAGGTAGGATTGGCAAAGGGAGAGGTGTGAAGGATATAAATCAAGTCAAGAATATAAGCCATTGTATGGGCTGGTGGCCAACAGCTATTGCAAGGCTCAAATGAGACAGTCTGGTATAAGCAAGGAGAGAGGATTTTTTAATATTTTCACTGGGGAAAAAGTCTGACTAGGTAGAAAGTGAATTCAGGAAGGTGCATGTAAATTGGAAATTCAAACTGAAGAAATTTCTGATTACAAACACTTGGTCATTTACAAACTAACTCTAAAAGCATGCATAGAGATTTAGTGAGGCATACCTTCACAATATTGAAGAATAAGATCCCGTGGCACCTATGAGGGAGAATTTGATGACCACATTTTATTTATTATGAGCTACTAATAAAGTGGAAGATTAAAGAAAAGAAATTATTTGAGCAAGGCTGGTAGCTCACTACTATAACCACAGTATGTAGAAGAATGAGTCTGAAGGATTATCATGAATTTGAAATAAGCATAAGCATGGTCTACATAGTAAATTCCAGGCTAATCTACCCTACACACTGGGATCTTTTCTCAAAATTTTAAAAATTCAGAAAGCTGGAAAAGGGTTAGTGTGAGGGAGAGTGGGAGAGTAGAGGAAAGATGAAGGAGATGATTTCATTTAATGAGACAATAATTTGACAATAGGAAAGTCTCATTTAATTTAAGCAAAAAACAAGATGTTCTTTCAATATCCAAAAATCTTTGCACCTACTCACACCTCCCTTTGCTGACACCATGCTCTGTGACCTTGTTCACAGATTCCCACGTACTTGAGATACCTACCTGCAAAACACAAGAGATTTGGACCAAATGTGATTGGATCTGTTTCTCCTCTGGTATACCTAGAAATGGCATCTGCTTCCCACACTATGATCTTTGCAAAAGACCACATTATTGAAGCCCTAATTTAAAGATAATTTACCTTTTCTCAAATAAATGTTGCCAGACATTTTGTGTTCATTGTCCAATGACTTCTCAGACAAGAGCCAAGGCTTCTTCCTGTCTCTTTCCCTTCCCGTCTCCTATAGTCCCACTAATCAAAGAACCACTGAGTGTCCAACCCAGAAACATAGCTACACTTTGGGCACACTATCTATTTCCCACCAAACTATTATTCATGCTCCCCCACTTCAGGGAGGCTTAGCACTCTCACTGGTAACCATTTAAACTGTCAGAATAGAGAAGGGTCAGGGAGGCATTGAGATTCACTTCCCAGGAGAGGAAAACCCAGGAAAAGAAAAAATCACCATAAACCATAGTGCTAGTACAAGGATACAGAGCCTCATAACTCTCGATCTGGCCACTGTGGATATCTGGATCCACTCAGTACCTGGAAGTTGGTCAGATTTTACACAACAATGTACTCTGTCTTCATTAGGGTTTCTGTTGCTGTGAAGAGACACCATCACCTCGGCAACACTTATAAAGGAAAAACATTTAATTGGAGTGAATTACAGTTCAGTGGGTCACGGCGGCATGTAGGCAGATATGGTGCTGGCTACATCTTGATTAGAAGGCAACAGGAAGTGGTCTGGCTCATCGAGCGTGGCTTGAACATACCTGGGACCTCAAAGTCTGCCTCCAGAGTAGCCCATTTCCTCCAACAAGGCCATGCCTACTCCAACAAGGACACAGCTCTTAATAATGACACTCCTTTTGGGAGCTGTTTTATTTCAAACCACCACATACCCCAAGTATAACAGTGTGTGGCACCTAACAGAAACTCAGTTGTCCATTTGGCTTGCCAGTTCAAGTATAAATGTTAACATACCCCATTTTGTATGTCTGTGATGGATTTTTTAAAATAAATAATGGAAGAAAAACAATTTCACATTTAAAAAACTTTTACCCTAAATAAAGTGCTACTCTTCATTTGATCAAAACATGTCTTCTCACTCAGATGCAGTTTTCTCAAAGAAAATTATTAATTTCCTAAGATTGGCAATGTATTGGTGAACATTTAAAAATACTTTAATACAAATCTGAGACGTTCAGAGAAATCTTAGATACTTATACTATATAAAAAACTTTCAAGCCTGGATACTGACTTTAGAAAAATTGCTTAGTTTAGAAGTGATATGTAAAATTATATGGCATTATTTTTCTGACAAATGGGCACTTGGCTTTCATCCAAGTCTCAAGGACTTTCTTGATATTCAAAATGAAGTACTGCTCACATGAAATTTGTCATATTGGTCCTTTCCGCTAGCCCAACATATCCCAGGTAGTGGACATCCAGCTCTCTGTTCCTGACTCTTACCTGCCAGAACACTATTCCTGGTTGTCTTACGATGGTTTCCTAAAATGACTATCTTTCCAACTCAAATTGTGCCTACTCAGCCTTATTCTGACTTTCTACTCTCAAAACCTACCTCGATCTTCAATTGTCTATCTGTTCTGTCTCCCTCATTCACATCTCTACCTTCCTGAGCACTTTCCTATTGCCCTGTTCTAATCCTACCTCCTCTCCCTCTATAACTAACTGGTCCAGAATGTATATCCAGTGCATATCTTAATATAGCACTGTAATCTATCCCGGACTCCCTTCAGTCATTATTTCAAGAAAGATTGATTTGTTATTAGATATATATCCTTAATGAATTAATCAATGTATATATCAGTGTACTTACTATGGATCATGGTTAAGTATGTTTTTCTTTCCCACATGAAGCTTATATGAATTTGTAGATAGAAAAATAAATAAGGTCTGGCTCTAACAGACACAGAATACCTCAGCTTGATGCAGCACTCACATCTAGATAAGATTTCTAGTCTTTACATTATAGACAATGGGGAGTCATTGAAGTTTTTAGGCAAGAATATGACAT
Source organism: Peromyscus aztecus (assembly GCA_902168405.1). Taxonomy (NCBI): domain Eukaryota; kingdom Metazoa; phylum Chordata; class Mammalia; order Rodentia; family Cricetidae; genus Peromyscus; species Peromyscus aztecus. Next base: position 15,274 of record CABHPQ010136226.1, read on the forward strand.
GTGCATGATGATATTTTAGGAAGTAAATCTGGTGACATCTGCAGGTTAGACTGGAAGTGGAAGAGCCTAGAGGCAGGGAATCTATTATTGTAATTGCCAAGAAGAAAGGTAATTAGGGTTTAGACTAGATGAAGATTTGTGAAATGGAGAGAAGTGAGACATGTTGAAAGCATTCAGAAGAGTCAAGGGTATGTTGTGGAGAACAATAAATGAACAAAAAAATTATTCCAGCATTCCTAACAGACAACTGGTAGAATTTCAACTCTATCTCCTCTGTAGGGACATATTTCCCTCACTTCTAGGTTATATGACTTTTAATATCTCCTTGGAATATATTTTAAGCTTCAACTGCCCTGTCTCTATCCATCGCCCACACTACCATTAAGGGACTTGTTTGAAGAGGCTGAACACTCATAGAGGAAATTGCAGACTTAGATTGCTCAGATGTCACCATGAAAGAGTATTTAAAAGGTCATCCCTTCTTCTGGCATCTAATGACCCCTTCATTTCCTTTCACTCTCCTTCCCTGGTTGTATTTCAAGGAGCCCATGAGGGAAAGAAGAGCATCAACAAAGCACTCCTGTTGTGTCTGCTGCTGTACCAGGACCAGCAAACACGTTAAGAAAAAAAATAAAATAAAACAAATGACAAGGGCATCCAAGGAGACGAAGCTAGGGGGAGGAACAGGGAGGGACTCAGAAAGCACCATCACCTGCCATCTCAGCCTGCTTAGCAGCTGAGTGTGCACACAGCTGGTAATTACCAGTAAGCGACTGGATGCCCAACCCTCCGAGAAAGCCAGGCTCTGAGAGCATTTGCAGCAGAATTTAGGGCTCTGTTATTGATTCCCCCTTCACTTCTTCACATGCAGTCTTCCCGAAGGACTCCCTTCGCACACATTCTCCACACGTCTACAATATCTGAGCCATTCCTGTTGTGGGCAGAAAATACATCATTAGCTTCAGAGTCAGTATATAAGATGTTTTGGATGAGTCAGGAATACCTAGGCATTCTCAAAATCACAGTTTCCCCATTCCTCAGTATTTCATTTTTCATAAATGAACTACCATTTTTTGGGTTTTGGTTACTCCCAATAAATCTATTTCTGGCACAGCAGCCTCCCTTCTCTTTTAATCTACTAGACAGTACTTAGTTGAGCTGTGAGGTTTCCCTATTACCTTAGTTATTTTGCCTAGATCCTAAGACTGTGTGACTCTGGATTGCTTCTGCTGTATGGGTTCTCTGATCACTAAATTCCTAACAGCAGTCTGGGCATTATCATGAATGGGCAGATCAACAAAATCAATCTGTAGATCTATCTGATTCACTTATCTTACTGTCTGCCTGGAACCTCTGTTACCTGGTCCCCAATCCTGGACAATTTCAACCACAGAGAAAGCATCCTGGAAAGATAATCAATGTAAGAGGTTGATGATTGACATGATATTGAAATTAAATGTGGGATCCTTGACTCCTTGTTCTAATGTGCTTTAATACACATCATTTGATGCAGGCTCCACCACAGACATACCCAGGAAGAATCTCTTGCTCCTGTTATGCAGCTAGGTGTCAAAAGACTAAATGAAGTCTCAGATTCCTCAAAGTAATTGGCACAACTAGGACCGTCTTCTGGCACTTTGGGAGGAGGCTAAGGAAAAGCAACTTGATGGACTAGATCATTTTCTTTGGGCTCATTCCAAGCAACCTCTTTAGGCTGACTGTTAGATCATGGCAGAGATAGAGCACATATGCACACACACACACACACACACACACACACACACACACACACGCACACAGAGAGAGACAGACAGATAGACAGACAGATAGACAGATAAAGACAGAGATAGAGGCAGAGACAGAGAGACAGAGACAGACAGAGAAGAGAGAGCAAGAAGAAAAGAGAGAGATAAAGAGAGAAGCAGGAGATGGAAGGTGGGAGAGAATTAGGACAGCATAAAGTTAAAACTTTGAAGGATAATTTAGTCTATGCCTCTGTGCCTCTGGAAGAAAATGAACAGCTATCTTTCATTCTGTAGTGTTCACAATTTTTTATTCTGTGTTTCCAAGGTACAAACACAGCATTCCTTGTATGCACAGACATCCTCTCCACCACTGCCAAATATCAATAGTGAGCTGCCATCATTGCATGAAGTACTAGCAGACAATTTACAATGCAGTGGACAAAGTGTTATACATCTTGAGAGCAGGTCTGGACCCAGGGCTAACAAACAGGTGGTAGGCTCGATGCATCATATAATACCAGTTCACACCCGATGACACTGAGTTCCAGACAGGTAAATTTAACAGCTAAAGTTAGTAATGACTATGGTAAACGCCATGTGTGCTGCTAGGGAACAATCCCTGACACACATTATACAGCCAAGTATAAAATAGCGTGCATCATATATTATTATTGTGGAGAGGATTCTTTGCTGACTTACTTATTCATTTATTAATTTATACATTTGTATTTGAATTGGGGAAAGAAGACAGAATATTGGTAAGTGAGAATGTCTCTAAGAAATCTGTAAGTTACCATACAATGCTTTCCAGGGTTTGAATATTTCAGGCTGTGCATATGCATTATGTGAAAATAAAATGTGCCCAGTTAGTAATTAGTTGAAGTGAGATGCACACCCATGGGTCTACACTCCTTGAGCATTATTTTTTGAAATAAGCAATGCTGAGAAAGAAATCTACAGGAGGTTACAGTGAGCCACAAAACCACTGGGAAGGGATGTGAGCTGTGAACTCAAATGGACACATTGCAGAGGCATGAATGTCAGTGGCGTGCTCTCAAACGGCATATTCTGGAAGACTTGTTCTGTTTAGACAGCTGGCATGTACCAGGCTCTCAGAGAGATGAAGCTGTGTGAAGATGTGGGGTCAAATGATGGGGGTGCTGAGCAACCGAGTTTCTCTTTTGGACATGTCCCCTGCTGTCTCTAAGAGACTGTTGTGTTGGGGAGCCACTCTCTTAAATGCAAGCATTTATTAGCAATTGTGTCAAATTGCCTTTTCCTAAAGGTCTCTTCCCGGCTGCCAGAGCTTTAACGTTAATTGGACAGATTGTCTTTGGATTTGAAACACAAACTGTGATTAATGAAACAACTGTTAACGAGTTTGGCCCGAGGTGGCTTCTCCACCTTTCTTCTCCTGCTGATACAGAATCGACAAGGTCCTGCTGCGTGATTTTGGCCACTGTGCTTAGCTTGGGGAAATTGGCAGGCTAGGCTGATAAAGATGGTTTTTTAATTTTGTCTTTACTCTCCTTCATTTTGTACAAGGAGAAAATTAGTCCAAAGAGAAAGATCTCAGGTAATATGGGGAGAGGGTGACAGAAAATAGAAACAAGTTAAAATTTGATTTTTAATATAATAAGATAATTTATCCATGTTTGTCCTTCCTCAGTCCTTTTCAACTTCCTTTATTCTTCCTCATTTATGCTACTTGTCTCTGTCTCACCACCTTTATGGTGTCATAAATGCATTCTCCTTCCTCTTGCTTCTTAATGTAGGAACATAACTTTCCTGTGGAAAGTTGTTGTTTGGCTCACAGAGACTGACTTTGGGGTCACTGAAAAGAGGATTTATAGTTCATCTCTACTGAATACAGGTTTGTGATGTTGAGCAGTTTCCTAATCTCTAACATCAATTTTACATGAATAAATCCCCAAAGCATATAAAGTAGTCCACTCCAAGCTAGATATTCATAATAGTTAGTGAATAATTTTTCTTACTCATTTTCATCTTCTAACCAAGTCAAGTTTTGCTTCCCACCAAAATCTTGTCCTCACATACCTTTGAGAGTGTAATATTTAAGTTTTGCCTTGGTGCAAGATGACAAGTCTTGTATTATGAGCTTGATCCAATACATATTTATCCTCTTCTATGAATGCCTGTAAATACACACTGTTTTAATAATGAATCAAAAATAAAACTAATGTCAAAAGTGAGGAACTCTTAAAATTAATTATTCTGAATCCCCAAAACAAAAATCATAAGTTTCACGAAAAATCAAACAGAATTATAGTAATATTTGACTATACTCTTGTCTTTTAAGATTAAGAATATCTTTAATTCTTCTGTAGAAGTGGGCAGTATGGCCTAGATTCCTGAAAATAACTGTGGTGATTGTGGGAGACCAATATAATTCTACAACCCTCCATGAGCAGTATACCAACAGTGCTAAGAACCTGTGGCTATGATGTGATAGGTCCCAGGAGAAACCCTACTCTTCTTATTCTATTACTAAACTGACCTCTAGTGGTACTGTATTTGCACAGATTAGTGCATTTCTCAACCTTCATCAGAAAAGCGTCTTTTTGCAATAGGTAGGAATTAACACAAAGACCTGCAGCTGGTCAAGGTACAGAGAGTAAGGGACTGAAGAATGTTCAGCCCTAAATGGGATATCTATATCTCACTCTATCTCCACAAGGCTCAAGGATCATCACAGAAAAGGGGGAAGAAAGATGGTAAGAACCATAGGACATGAATGACAACAGTGAACAGACAAAGAAAGGCAACTGCACATATGAACTCAAAAGTTGTGAAAGCATGCATAACATTTGTACAAGCTCAAGTCTGACAAAAATCCTGGCAGGAAAGGGGAAGGTGGGCATAAAGTCTTACCCACAGTGGAGAAATTTTTGGCAAAAAATAAAAAAGCTGCTAGGAGAGGGGAGACCCTGTGTCTCCAGGGGATGGCCCCACACTCAAGAGAATTTAGGCAGGAAAATTTGAATCAATGAGAGGGGGAAAAAAAGGACACAAATTTGGATGGGTAGGGTGGATCTTGAAGTAGTTGGAGGAGGGCACCAAGTGATCCAAATATATTGTATTAAACTGACAAAGAATTAATAAAAATATTGTCTTTTAAAATGACTATACGCCAGGCAGTGGTAGAACATGCGGTGCCTTTAATCCCAGCATTCGGGAAGCAGAAGTAGGTGGATCTCTGTGCATGCAAGGTTAGCCTGGTCTAAAGAACAAGTTCCAGAATAGTGAGAGCTATTACACAAAGAAACCCTGTCTTGAAGAAAAAAAACAAAATCAATCAATCAATAAATAAATAAAATAACTATACTAAATTTTATATCACTTTCATAATGCTTGGATCTGAAGTTAAGATACTTAAAGAAAGAAGAGGAAGACGTTTACCTTGGAGAGCTCCAGCTCCTTTCTCCAGGCTTCTGACCCCTGGGAGCTTTATTATACAATATGCATTGTTTTTTTTTTATTTTTACATCCCAACATATCAAATAGGGTACATAGAATATTAGACGTAGCTAAAGATAACCTCACAGGACTAGAGAAATATCTGAGGATATTGTTCACACCACAGCAGAGTAGAATTATGAATGGGAGAAGGGACTATGAGATGCACAAGACAGAGAAAGAAGATTTTTGTTGTTGTTGTTGTTGTTGTTGTTGTTGTTGTTGTTTTAGCAGAGAATAGCAAGAGAAACAAAGAAACAAAAACTAATGTTAGAAAAAACAAACAAAAACTAATGTCAGAAAAGAAAAATCACTATCATTTTCTGGAATTTAAAACCCATTATAAAAGGTTAAACTCTTCCACAAAGGATACAATTTCAGCATTAGAAATAAAATGAAGAATGTTTGTGTTGTATTTCCCTGCTTAATATAACTGTTGGCTTCTTCTTTACTTTGAGTCTCTGACTTGGAATTGAAACACGTAGGGTTTAGGCTGGTTATGCAGTAAATATGGTTCATTTTTCAACTCCTGTCCCAGGACTTGTCCACAGCCCTCACTGTCACCCATTTCACTTATCACTAGTTCTCTCGTTATCCTTAGAAGAGAAACCCTCGAGCAATACTCCGAGCAGCTTCTTGAAAGGGGGTCTATGTCTCCTTAGGGCCAAATACCAGTGATCTACAGCAATTGTCAGCTCAACAACACACCTTATATTAGCTCTCTCTAAATTCTTACTTTATTTTCTTCATTTCCTTGAGGTGGTATTGTGTTCCCCAATATATTGTGTACCCTAATAAACTTATCTGGGGTCAGAGAACAGAAAAGTCACTAGATACTTAGGATAGGCAGTGGTAGCACACGCCTTTAATCCTAGCATTCCAGAGGCAGAAATCCATCTGTTCAAGGATACAGCCAAGCATGGTGACTCACGCCTTTAATCCCAGAAGCGAGCCTTTAATCCAAGGGAGTGATGGTAGAAAGCAGAAAGGTATATAAGGCATGAGGACCAGACACTAGAAGCATTTGGCTGATTAAGCATTTGGCTGGTTAAGTTTTTAGGTTTTGAGCAGCACATTTCAGCTGAGAACCATTTGGATATGAGGACACAAAGGCTTCCAGTCTGAGGAAATAAGATCAGCTGAGAAGTTGACCAGGTGAGGTTAGCTGTGGCTTGTTCTGTCTCTCTGACCTTCCAGATAAGTTTATTAGGGTACACAATATTTTGGGGAACACAATACCACCACATTTCCTCTGTTAGTGTGTGAGTGTGTGTGCACATTCGTACATGTGCCAATACCCACAGAGAGCAGAAGGTGTTTGATTCCTTAAAGCTAGAGTACTAAGTGTTCATGAACCTCCCAATGTGGATGCGAAAACCAAACTCCAATCCTCTTCAAGTGTAGCAGGTGTTTTTAACTTCAAGTCATCTCTCTAGCCCTACTTCTGGGAATTCGTAACTAAACAAACTGTATGTGTTCCATGGCTGTGAATTTGGGATACTTCAGGAGAAGATGGTTGGTTCTGGAAGTTATCTCAGAAGCTAGACTTTCAGGACAGAACTTTGTAGCCGAGAAGTTATCAATGATATGATAATGAGAATTCCACTGCAGTCAGTGGAGAGACACACAATTGATCAAAGTGTTGAAAATAAGAGTCTAGGTGCTCAGCTTTAAATGGGACATCTTATTATCCACTACCACCAAGAACTTAAGAACTGTATGCTTGGGAGGATGTTTGTGAAATGCTATCTTCTGGAAATGATATAAATATCACACTCATGAACTCACAGGAGCTGTGTTTATCTCCCCAAATCTTGCACAAATTCAAGCTAGTCAAAGTTGTGGTATGAACAGCATAGGTACTCTCCTGGCCCCACCTCTTACCAAGGACCTTCTAGAATTTGATAGCTTCTGGTAAATGGTTTTTTGAAGTTTTTGTTTGATTGATTGATTTATTTATGTGTGTACTTTAAGTATATGGTTGTTCTGTCTGCATGTATATCTGCACACAAGAAGAGGGCATCAGATTCCATGGGACTACAATTATATGCATTTGTGAGCCTCCATGTGAGTGCTGGGGTTTTAACTTGGGACCTCTGATAGACCAGCTAGTGCTCTTAAACACTGAGCCATCTCTCCAGTCCCAGGAGTTTTGAAGATTTTTGACTGGTAGCTTTCCTATGCTCTAGTGGATATCCCCACATCTAGGCACATATAGGCAGTTCTAATTGGGCTTATCAAAAAATAAATAAAAAGACATGAAATTGTTAGAAGGAAAGGTTAAGGTGATACATGGAGTGTTATAAGAGGAAAACAGCACATGTGTATGATCATGTATCATTATATACATGTATTAAATACTCAAAAATAAAGAAAAAATATAAAAGAACCAGATGTTGTGAGACATTCCTTTAATCCAAGCACTAGGGGCAGCAGAGGTAGTGGGGTTCAAGTTTCAAAGTGTCCTGAATTTGAGGCTAAGTGGGTCTACATAGGGAATTCTAGGACAGCCAAGGATACATGCTAAGATGCTCTTAGCATGTGTTCAATGGCATGGCATGAAGCAGAGTGACAGTTACTATGAATTTCTCATTAACTGTCTTTGACTAAGTTCATGTGGTAGGTAAGCACTAGGTTATGCATAAGCTATAGCACTTGAATGATTGACATATGGATGTGACAGGTATGAAGGATACAGGTTACCTGGTCTTTATGAACTGCCATGAAAGCTGTGACAAAAGAAAGTATCAAGCTAAGATCAGCCAACTGTCAACTCAATATTCATCAAAAGAGCAAAAGGTCTTCTGAACAATAGCACAAGAGACATTAAACTCCCTCAAGGACACACAATATAGAAAATTGAATGAAGGTTTAATTATAAGGTGCCAAAACTATAAAGAAGACTAAATGACCAGTCTTGACACATTTCCAGAGCTGAGGAGTATCTGAAAAGGAAAATAAAGGCATTTGGCGGAATGAGTCAAAGAATCTTATACTTTGACAATTCCTCCCCTAATCTCAGACAAGCCAAAAAAAAAAAAATAGCCATCTGCCTCCCTTTGTTGAGAAAGTGTGCAGAGGCCATATCTGGATTACATACCTTGCAAGATCATCCATCACTTTTGATACCCTCTAGCATGCCCTGTTGCTTCCTTCTTTGGTCCCAGACTAGTAACTAAATACAGGTCAGCACAGCAGAAGCTAGCAAGGCACTCTACTCTTGTGGGTGCATTAACAGTAACCCAACAGGTATCAGAACACTAATGTATGCTTCCTTTGAATTGGGAAAACACATGGGATGGAATCCAGAGATCTTTGGATCTGGAACATGGAGCTTAGGGCTCTTCCTCCAAATGAGCAGTTTGGTGACAATTGTAATCTGTGATTCTATCTGTGCTCTACACATTCAAATGCATGTATCCTTGATATTATCAGTTGTGTAAAATTGATTAATAATGCCATGAAAGTAGTCTATGATTTTAAACATATGCCTTAGGTGTTTGGCTATTTATGCTTCATTATTTTCCCTAAGTATTTAAATATCTACCTGGTACTTCTCACAGCACATTTTAAAACTAACTTTACACTCACTCATGCATATTTTTATAAGATTACTATGGCACAATTCTACTTCTATTCCCTTTCATTTTCTTCCATTGTATATTTTATTTCTACATGTTATATGCCTTACATAAATTTGTGGCCGTTTTTACTTTAGCCAAATCTGTTGGTTGGTTTTGTGATGTTGATAATAACTAGAGTCATTTGGGAAGAGAGAATCTTTTTGGAAGAATTGCTCCCATCAGATTGGCCTGTCGACATGACTGTGAGGCATTATGTTGATTAAGGATGGAGAGGTCTACCCACTGTAGGCAGTGCAACTCCTGGGCATGTGGTCATGTATAGGAAAGAGAACTGAGTGAGTCATGGACAGTATGCCAACAAGCAGCATTCTTCCATGGTCTTTCCTTCAGTTCCTGCTTGAGTTCCTGTCCTGACCTGCCTCAGTGGTGGGCTGTAATGTGATCAGGAAAGTGTATGCCAAATAAACCCTCTACTCCACAGGTTGCTTTTCAGTCATGTTATTTATCACAGCAACAGAAAGCAAACTAAAACATTAATACATTTATTTCAAATTAATTTAAGAAAAAGCAAATGATGTTTTATATACACTTACTAGCCTATGTCCTTCATTGCCCTTCATGTATCTGACTTACTATGTTTCAATTTTTGCTCTACCTAAATTGTTCCCTTTAGCATTTTTGGAGTGGGAAAAGCTCTTGATTTTTGTTTGCCAGCAAAAATTCACCTTTAAAATAAATATTAATTGACTAAATTATTCTAGTTTTGTCTGAACATTACAGACTTCATTATATTAGCATCTGTCTTCTATTTCTAACAAGAACTCAGTCAACATCCCTCACATCTAATATGTAATTTTTCCTTCTTCTATTAAGATGTTTTCCTCATTTCTCCTTTACATTAGCTTAAATATTAGAATTAGTTGTGGTGCTTCTTTCAGGTTTTCTGCTAAAGTTTTCTGAACTTCTTAGAGCTGTGATTTGTTCTTTCTCTTTACATGGAGAATATTACTAAACAGGACTTTTCACATACAGTAAGCCTTAATCTTTCTCTTTTTGTCCTTCTGAGTGTCCAGTTAACATACATAGATAGGCCCTTGATATTGAAAAACAGGTAGCTGAGTGTCTAATATTTCCCTGGGAGTGTATGGACTAAAGGCAGAAACATGAAGATTAACATATAAAGAAGCCAGTGTGTATAGAAAGCCTGAGAAGTCGTCTTCACCAGGGCCCCAAACAGGGAACTTAACAAGTGCAAGGAAAGTCCAAGGAATAGTAACTTGGAAAAGGAGAGAGTGCCATGTAAACATACTATAAATGTCTATGCACCTTGTGACCAAAAGAATTGGGGCTTCTTCCCTCTGTTTACTAGCCCACTCCTATTTTCTGTATTATTTATCTTTTCTTAGAAATAAATAAATAAAACCTCTATTTCTGACCACGTATCTCTGGTATAACCCTTTGTTTTGAGAAACAAGAGACTAAAATGGGGAAGGCTCCAAACACAGATCCATGTCAAGCACTCACCATTTTTTCCTTTACCTTCTCTTTATATCTTTTTAAAAATGTATTTATTTTTAAAAAAAGGTTTTTTTCACTTTACATAACAATCCCAGTTCCCGCCCTTCCCATTCTCCCGCTCCTCCACCTCCCCCAATCCCACCCCCTATCCACTCCTCAGAGAGGGTAAGGCCTCCCTTGGAAAGTCAACAAAATCTGGCATCCTAAATTGAGGCAGGGACAAGCCCATCCCCCCTGTGTCAAGGCTGAGCAAGGTATCCCACCCTAGGGAATGTGTTACAAAAAGTCATTTCATGAACCCCGGGTAAGTCATGATCCCACTGCCAGGGCTCCCCAAACATATCTACTCACATAACTCTGTCCCACATTCAGAGGGCCTAATTTGGTCTCATGCATGTTCCCCAGCTGAGAGGCCAGAGTCCATGAGCTCCCACCAGATTGGGTCAGCTGTCTCTGTGGTTTTCCCCATCATGATCTTGTCCTCACTTGTTCCTGTGATCCTTTCTCCTTCTCTTGAACTGAAGTCTAGGAGCTCAGCCCAGTGATTAGTGATTAGTTGTAGATCACTGCATCTGCTTCCATCAGTTACTAGATTAGGTTCTATGATGACAATTAGGGCAGTCACTAATCTGATTATAGGGAAAAGTAAGTTCAGGTGTCTTCCCCATTATTGCTAGGAGCCTTTGTTGGTGTCATCCTTGTGGATTCCTGGGGATTTCCCTAGCACCAGGTTTCTTGCTAACCCCCCAATGATTTCCTCTACCAAGATATTTATTTCATTGCTCTCCATCTCAGTCCCTCCTGTTCCCTTCCGCCATCACTTCACTTCTACCCCAGCTTCCAGTTTCCCCAGAGGATCTTAATTATTTTCCCTCCCTGGGGCCCTCCATGTGTGTCCCTCTTAGGGTCCTCCTTTTTACCTAGCTTCTCTGAGGTTGTGGATTGTAGCCTGGTTATCCTTTGCTTGCATCTAATATCCATTTAACAGTGAGTACATATCATGTTTGTCTTTCTGGGTCTAGATTACTTCACTCAGGATTATTCTTTCTAGTCCATCCATTTGCCTACAAATTTCATGATATCATTGTTTTTTTACAGCTAAGTAATGCTCCATTGTGTAAATGTACAACATTTTTCTTACCCATTCTTTAGTTGAGGGGCATCTAGGTTGTTTCCTGTAGCTAGAGTTTTCCTGCCTGGCCCACAGTCAGGATAAATCTCTCTCACCTGCCAGTCCCACAGCCGCTCAGACCCAACCAAGTAAACACAGAGACTTATATTGCTTACAAACTGTATGGCCGTGGCAGGCTTCTTGCTAACTGTCCTTATATCTTATATCAATCCATTTCTATAAATCTATACCTTGCCACATGGCTCGTGGCTTACCAGCATCTTTACAAGCTGCTTGTCCTGGTGGCGGCTGGCAGGTGGAGGCTGGCAGCCTCCCTCTGCCTTCCTGTTCTTTTTATTCTCTCTGTTAGTCCTGCCTACACTTCCTGCCTAGCCATAGGCCAATCTGTGTTTTATTAGCAACACATTTGCCATACAGAACATCCCACAGCAGTTTCCAGGTTCTGGTTATTACGAAAAATGCTGCTTTAAACAACATTGAGCAAGTGACCTTGTGGTATGATTGAGCATCTTTTGGATATATGCCCAATAGTGGTATTGCCTTGTCTTTGGGTAAGTTAATTCCCAATTTTCTAATAAACCACCATACTGATTTCCAGAGTAGCTGTACAAGTTTGTACTCTCACCAGCAGTGGAGGAGTGTTCCTCTTACTCTACATTCTCTCCAACATAGGCTACTGTTAGCAGTTTTGATCATAGCCATTCTGATAGGTGTAAGATGGTATCTCAGAGACATTTTGATATGCATTTCCCTGATGGCTAAGAATGTTGTGCAATTCCTTAAAGGTCTTTCAGCCATTTGAGATTCTTCTGTTGAGAATTCTGTTTAGCCCTGTACCCCATTTTTAATTGGATTATTTGATATTTTGATGTCTAGTTTCTTGAGTTCTTTATATATTTTGGAGATCAGCCCTCTGTCAGAATTGGGGTTGGTAAAGATCTTTTCCTGTAGCTAGAGTTTTCCTGACTGGCCCACAGCCGCTCAGACCCAACCAAGTAAACACAGAGACTTATATTGCTTACAAACTGTATGGCCATGGCAGGCTTCTTGCTAACTGTTCTTATATCTTATATTAATCCATTTCTATAAATCTATACCTTGCCACATGGCTCGTGGCTTACCGGCATCTTTACATGCTGCTCGTCCTGGCGGTGGCTGGCAGAGACTCCCTCCACCTTCCTGTTCTTTTTATTCTCTCTGTTAGTCCCGCCTATACTTCCTGCCTAGCCACTGGCCAATCAGTGTTTTATTAGCAACACATTTGCCATACAGAACACCCCACAGCATTTTCCCATTCTATAGGATGTTGTTTTGTCTTATTTACTGTCTTCTTTGTCTTACAGAGGCTTCTCAGTTTCAGGAGGTCCCTTTTGTTAATTGTTGCCTTCAGTGTCTCTGCTACTGGTGTTATATTTAGGAAGGGGTCTCCTGTGCCAATGCATTCTAGGCTACCTTCCACTTGCTTTTCTATCTGACTGAATAGCTCAGCCATTAAAGGCTAGGCTCATAACCAAAAATATATCTTCTCTGGACATTGTGAAACCCTGGCCTTTCTCACTGGTTCTTTGACTTCCATGCCTACTTTCAAAGTAATGATTTCTCCTCCTCTTTCTTCTCTCTTTCTGACAGGTGGCAAGCATCACAGCATGACTTCCTTCTTCTGTTTTCCTCGACCTCTAATAAAATTGTTCTCAAGATTCTTCTGAGTCTGTCTGGAAATTATTTTATTAATACAATTTAGAACTCAAAGGGAAACTCAGATTCTCCAAGTAACAATATTTATTTTTTGATATACTATTTTTATAAAAGATTTTAGTGTCAAATAATATACAATTTCAGTTCTACAATAATTATGTAGTTTATTGTTGTCATTTTAATATCTTTCCTGAAATTCAACATTTTCTCCACCATTACATTAGAGCTTTTCTGAAAGATCGCCCTGGGAAGGGGAAATAGATGAGATCTCCATGAGAGAACTGGGGGTGAGGGGTGGACAATGGAGGGTAGGGGATGGGGGATAAGAACGTAAGGGAATGGGATGGCCATGCTGGAACAGGGATGGAGTGGGAAAGTAATGAGAGAGATACCATGATGGAGGGAGATATCATGGGGATAGGGAGAAACCTGGTGCTAGAGAAGTTGCCAGGAATCCCCAAGGATGATCCCAGCTTGGACTACTAGAAATAGTGGAGAGGATGCCTGAACTGAACTGGCTTGCCCCAGTAATCAGATTGGTAAATAACCTAACTGTCATCACAGAAATTTTCTCCAATGACTGATGGAGGCACATGCAGAGATCTATAGCCAAACACCAAGCAGAACTCCAGGAGTCCAGTCAGAGAGAGAGAGAAGGGATTCTGTGACCAAGTGCATCAGGATCATGATGGGGAAACCTGCAGAGATGACCAAACCAAACTAGGCGGAACTCATTAAAGTTGGATCAATGGCTGTGGAACCTGCATGGGACTGGACTAGGCCCTCTTTGCATGGCAAGACAATTATGTAGCTTGATTTGCCTGGGGGCCCCCCTGGTGGTAGAATCAGAATCCATCCCTGGTACATGAGGGGCCTTTTTGGAGCCCATTATCTATGATGGGACACCTCCTGCAGCCTTGAGGCAGGGGGAAGAATTTGGACTTGCCACTACTGGATGTGCCTCCCTAGGGGAGGCCTTGCCTTCTTGTAGGGGGGAGTGGGAATAGGGGGGCCTGGGGGGACAGGAGGAGAGAAGAAGGGGATCTTTGGTGTGTAAAATGAATGAAAATTTTTTCTTAATTAAAAAATAATGAATAGTTTAAAAAAGAGTGATAATGTTTTTTTGTGAAGTTGATATGCTAATATTTATTCTAATATAAACCTATAATTAATTAAACACCTTTACTGAATAATGTAAAAAAAAAGCATGCGACACCAAAAAAAGGAGTAGTTAACATTGTTGCATTTATTTTGAAGTTATTGCCTGTTTATTCCAACATACAAGGTTGGCATATCAGCTGATAATGTTTTTCAAAGTTACAAATAATACGTTCCATATAATATCTAATGCCTACCTCCTTTAGTGAGAGCTATATGTTCTGAATGACTAATTTTGAAAACAGTGAATTATGTTATTTCCTACTTAGAGTACTGAGTTTTGTTTTGTCACATAGTTAAATTACTAACAGAACACCCAATCTTGGAAGCTTAAATTTGAGTCTTGGAAATATGATTTTTATTTATTCCAAGGCCTTAACATACCATTAATTCTGAGACCTATATTTACTTCAATGTCATTACTTTAATGAAGTCTAATGTATTTACTAATTCCACCTCTCATTATTGAACCAGAACTCTGATTCTACGTGCCAGGCACTGAAGTCTCTACTTGGAAATTCAGGGTTCCCAGTGGCTCTTTTGCCTGAATCTGTATTCATTTCACCTAAGGACACACATTTTAGAGTCAGCTCGGAATTGGAGGAAAGTTTATAATCATATACCCTGCCTCTGCTGCTCATCCTTCATTAGTGATCCACTTACTCATTTTTAAACTTCTCTGGCATTACTAAACTCTGTCCTTGGAAGTTTTAGGCAAACAAAACTGCTCACTCTACTTAACTTCCAAGGCAAATGAATAGAAAGCATGTTTCCAGTTTCATATAATACTGAGTGAGCTCTTGCATTTTATTTACTTCTGTCTGCTGGACATAAGTGATTATACCAATAAGACTCAGAAGAGAGCAGTCTCGGGGTGGACATTTATGACATAAATGTAAGCTACTTTCCCAGAAAAATATTTACTTAAGTTGTTCTGTTAATGAGAAATAAATTTTATTTGATTGAATAAAATGACATTTTAGAATCTAAACAAAGCCACTACAACTAAGAATGTTTAAGAATATGGTATTTTATGTGTATATGTACATTGAATATTATATATATATATATATATATATATATATATATATATATTCTTCAAGCTCTTTTGTTCACAAATAAAATTGCTAAGTTCATGTTAGATATTGTGTGTGGAAAATTGGTATGTTTCAGGTTTGTTCAAAACTAAACATAGGACTAAATATAAAAACTCTATTTGCTCTGTTTTGTTTTAGAATCATGACTTTGTTCCCTCTCATAACTTATTTCTCCCTCTACATTTTGTTCATACTGCCAAGGACTATTTGTCTCTGTAAAATGGCCTGTGGTCATTTACCTTCACTGGGTTCTCAAATGTGCCATCTATTTTGACATATTTGGCAGTACAATTTTCTCATTAGCCTGAACATTTAAGATAGTGTGATATTCTCTTTTACTGAATCATTTTCATGATGTCAAATTAAATCCTTCATTCATCTACTAACTCAATAAATTAATTTCTTGTTCCATGGAAAGATCTCTAGTTAAAGGTCATTGCTGAAAAAGTAGTTTTGACATTATAAATATTAAAAAATAACTCTGACTGCAGTGGTAGATGAAGAACAAGTTATGTCACTATATACAATAGGACATGCACATTACACACTGTCAAACTTGCTTCCCAGTACATTAAAAGTTTAATCCTGTCACTTGTCATTGTAATGTGGCATGGATGTAATTATGAAAAACAAATACAAAATTGTCTCTGAAATTAGATGGTAGTCTTGGTTATTCAAAACAGTAATTTAGAAAAATATAAGAAGGCTAGCAGTAATTATTTTCCAACTATTATCACAGTAATTAGCAGGTACACACAAAGAGAAATATATTTTCTACGGCTTTGTTTGCAATTATGAAATATTAAAAACAGGTTATTGCTCATCATGTTAAGAATATAGCCTCTGGCATCAAGCTCCAGCAGTTACATACAGATCCCATGCAGATCACCTAGTGTGTGACCTTGGCCATGCACCTTGATTTTCTGTGTTTGTTTGTTCAAATGTAAAATGACAATAATAATTATGAGGAATATTGTCTGTTTACATTCATGATAACCCTGCCCTTCTCACTTCTTCCCTGGTTCACAAGGGTGAGAAAATGACTTTCTGTGCCCAAACAAATGGCATTTCTTGTTTAATAGTTTGAAGCACTCTGTACACTGTCAGAAAACAGAGGGGGAAAGACAAATTCTCCTTTTGAGTATAATCTTAATAGCATCAGTCAGTTGAGATGCATTCTTACAATAAACCTGAGATCAGCAAGATATGAGATTTCTCTTCAGTGGAGATGTTAGCTGCAGCTGACCTCTATGTATAGCAGCCATGCATTACAGGACATCAGCAGGTGGTCCGGTGCATTAGTCAGCTTTACCATCAACATAACTAAATATCAGAAAATAACTTAGTAGAAAATGGTTTATTGTGCTCATGCTCTTGAAGATTTTACTCCATAATCTTTGTCTTTATTGATTCTGGGTCTAATGTGAGGCACAGTATTATGCATTGGGCTGTACAGTGAAGAAGTATCATTACCTCATGCTAACCTGAAAACAAAGAGTAGAAACAAGAGGGGATATAGGCACTATATAAGCTCAAGGTCACACCACAGTGACCAACTTTTTTCTAACCGGCCTCACCTTCTACATTTTAACAAGTCCCAAAGTTCCACCAAATGTTAATTCTATCAAGGGATTAATCTATTCAACAAATAAAAGTCCTCTTGTTCGAGTATTCCTGGAAGCACCTTCATAGACGCACATGCAGGGCTGTTTTGCTGATCTCATAAATTTCTCAATCTAGTCAGGTTACTATTGAGGTTAACGTGAATACCTCGTGAGCCATTGTTGTGATAACGGTGATATCATCTATTTCTTCAGTCTTCTTTTCTCTTTTGGGGCTTTCAACTACTAAGCAGTTCAATTCTAGTACTCTATCTTTGCCTGAAGTATCTAAATTGGTTTCTGGTTTCTTAACTCCATTTTAACTAATAGAATAACTGTATCAAAATAATAGGGGTTTACATAAGGACTGGTGTAGATGTAACTAGCCGTCTTATTAAATAAGAAACACAGAGCCAAGGTAAAGATAAAAGCCCAAGAGGTCAGAGTTAGGAGCTTACCCGCGTGCTGCTGGCTAGCTTCTTCCGCCAAGAAACCTCTCCGAAAAAAGGGAGCTACTTCCTGTGCGTTTGTCCTTAAATAGAGTTCTGGTTCTTCCTTCTCATTGGTCATAAACCCAACTACGTGGCTGTCTCATCACTGCCTCTCTGTACAGACCTCCAGGTCCTCTATGGTTGGTATTGAGATTAAGGGCGTGTGTCTCCAACGCACAGAGATCTACCTAGTTCTGCTTGCTGAGTACTGGGATTAAAGGCGTGCACCACCACCGCCCTGGCTTTCCCTATGGTTTGCTAAATAACTCTGACCTCTGGACAACTTTATTTATTAACATACAATTAAAATCACATTTCAGTACAAATAGAATACCACTATAGACTGGCATCATACATATAGAAATATGATGGCCAGGAACATAGTCTGTCTCATTAAATATTAGCTTCTACTGCTGTATAGTCATTATTCACTGGACCATGTGTCTCTCATTCTTGTTCTTTCATATACCAAATATTCTCTGTATAGTTCCCAAACATTGTAAACTGTTATGCTGTGAACATTAAAGTTTTTGTTGTCCTTTCCCAAATATTGTGAAATTTTATTTGTTTGTTTCAATAGAAGTTAACTGAATTGGAACAAGTTTTTTCTTAGGTAGCAGTTCCAGTCTCAGTTATCATTTTGGTTCAGTTAATCTCCTTCCACACATGATTGACTCAGTTGTCAATCAGAAATGTGGAAAGGTTGTATCAACAGTTTTGGAGAACTCTCTCTGGCTTCTTTTGTCCTTTCGAAGATTTTTCTTCACCTTCCAGCAATCAAGATCATTCCTGCCTAAAGTTTTCTATTGCTTTGTTAAAGTACCCTTAACCAAAATCAACTTAGGTAGGAAATGATTTATTTCAGCTTTTACGTCTAAGGTCTCATTCTCATCACTGCAGGAAATCAGAACATAAACTCAAGCAAAGCAGAGATCTGGAGGCAGGAGCTGATGCAGAGGCCACAGGGGAGTGCTTCTTTCTCCCTATGGATTGATCAGCCCATTTCTTATAGCACCTAAGACTACCAGCACAGGGGTCCCCATCATGAGCTGGCCCCTACTGAATCAATCATCCATCAAGAAAATGTCCCACAGGTTTTTGCCCACAAGCCAAATCTGGTGGGAACATTTTCTCAATTAAGATTATGATTCATCTTTCCAAGTAACTCTAATTTGCATCAAGTTGACAATAAAAGTAGCCAGCACCCCTCTTAATTCTAGCTTCTTTTTCCGAACCCAGATTTACAGAAATTATTCTACTAGAGTTTTAGTTGGCCTACAAATTGCCAGCTAAAGTTTTAAAAAAAGAACTGAATTCTTCCATGTGTCAATGCCCCATCTGTGACATGCCTACCTGAGATTCTTCTCCAATACCTTTAAGTAATTATTACTGCTACTATTTTTAATATTTTGTTTATTGTTCACTTGTTATACATGGAAGGGACAAACTAATAGAGGTTTATTAGATTATTAGTGGAGACGGCTGTTGGCATGCATATTAAAAGTTTTTGAAATTAATGTTTACAAATATTTCACTGATCCCCAGATGCATAAAAGTTGCTCCAAAACTTAGTGGCTTTATGTAACAACATGTTAAATTTTTTTTCACAATTATACTGGCTGATCTGGTTCAAGGGTTGGGTTACTGCTTCCTATTGAATAGGAGATATTTGGTCACTCAGCTGAACTCAGTTAATATAATATAAGGGCTAGATATTGTTATGAATCATTGTTTACTTATCTGGAGCCTCCAATTCTCTTCACATTGTCTTTTCACATTCCTAGCCTGGTTAAACTCTGCTGGACAGCAGTATTCACAGAGAAAAAAATGAGAAGCTTCCAGACTCCTCAAAGCTTGAGTTTAGGTGACTCGGTCATTTCAGCTGTATATATTGTTCAACATATGAGAAAAGCCCAGATTCAAAGGGAAAAGAAACAGTCTCCACCTCTGGATAGAAGTTATTGGAGCACATAGAAAACAGGGGGAAAAGGTGGTGACCATTTTAGGAAATCATCTAAAGAACTGCACATATATACCCACAAGACACAATACATCAGTGAGAGGCAAAGTGCTAGATTGACTTCTGACACCCAGTCTAGGTGCTAGACTCCAGAGCTCCTGCTGAGCCCAGAGTGTTTTGATGCCAGCATTACTCTTGAGTCATCCCCCTACTCACTCAACTCTAACACAATTCTCTTCATTTTCATATTTTCAACCCAGAACACTACTTATTTCTCCACCCTCCACCTCATTATCAATGTGCTGCTCAAGTTTGGCTTACTTAAAAATGATCTGCCATTACAGCTCTCTAGAAATGATCCAGACAAACAGGAATCTATCTCGCTCTCCATTCATCAAGCTGAAGGAGTGATTAGAAAAATTGCAGAGGCCAAGACTCTCTCAACAAGGGTCACACCAGTAGTTCTGATCCTCTAGTCCCAAAGAGGAAAACCCTCAAGCAGGTTTTGAAATGAAAGGCGAATTCTGAGAAGCTTTGATGATGTAGAAGAGGAAATCCATTAATTAAGCCAGCAATCTGTGTTCTATGTAGAAATGATAATATACCAATAAAGATAATTAATTAATTAATTACCAATAAAGCCTGTAAATAAATAAAAGGTAAAAATACGCATTCAAACTTATTTGTAAGACTAGACTATTAGAAACAATCTAAATATTTCTGTGTTACATAATTATGATGTAAATCATAGTACTTGCTCACAGTGGACCAATACTCAGCCCTTTTAAGAACTGAGATGAGCCGGGCAGTTGTGGCACACGCCTTTAATCCCAGCACTCGGGAGGCAGAGCCAGGCAGATCTCTGTGAGTTCGAGGCCAGCCTGGTCTACCAAGTGAGTTCCAGGAAAGGCGCAAAGCTACACAGAGAAACCCTGTCTCAAAAAACAAAAAACAAACAAACAAA
>CABHPQ010136228.1:298-12976 GCA_902168405.1 Peromyscus aztecus
TCCTTCCTTCCTTCCTTCCTTCCTTCCTTCCTTCCTTCCTTCCTTCCTTCCTTCCTTCCTTCCTTCCTTATTTTCTTTCTTTCATTTTTGTTGGCTAACCCTAAGTCTAATTAGTGCTTCTCATATGTACAGGGGTGTGGGTTCATCAATGCCAAACATCTGAATGGCCACATCCTCACAAAAGGATGATTCTCCCTCCCCTACCAACCTTCCACTGTCAATAACATCTCACTAAGGGGTGGGGCCTGAATAAAATCATTACCTCTTTATAACATTTTCAAATTAATTTCCACTAGTATAAAAGTAAACACATGCTATGTGACTATACATTACAGCACAGGAAGCCTGTGCTTTTCTGGAACCTCAGAGGGTATTGTGTGACATTTGTTTTTCTGACACAACTGTTCCAAGGCTTTAGGGGTGACATGAGGTTATTAATACGATATCTCTCCAGGTTTTTGATGTTAACAGTTGTGCTATCAAACTCCTATTTATGAAATAACATGAGGAGGAGTATTGGTGTTAAAAATCTGAAGTAGGAAATATAAAAGAAATGGATGAATTTCTAGATACATATGACCTATGAATATGACATCAAGATAAAGTGAACAATTTAAAAAAATCTCTACCAAAAACCAAAGCAAACAAACCAAATAAACCAGAAACCAGAATCAAAAACATCAACAAAAAGCAAAAATCTAGGTCCAGATGGTTACAGTGTTGAGTTCTACCTGATCTTCAAATAAGAACTAACATCAACATCCTCAAATTATTTCATGCTCGACATAGAAGAATCACTCTCTAACTCTTCTTTGAAGCCAGTATAACCCTGGTACCAAAGCCAGTCAAACACAACAACCACAAAAAAAGAAAATTATTGGTCAGTCTCTGTAGTAGCTGAATACCTGAGGAAAAAAAATTATAATTAAAAGAATTTATCAGTGCTCTGGGAAATTTTATCATCGATGATATTATCTGTATTTATTTTATTTCTGTATATTTGACTAATAAAAGAACATGAGTTTACTTTTGGGAAAAGTAGTATTTACATCTGACCGTGAACATTATAATATTAATCAATGTCAAGAAAAAATCACACACTTTAATATTAATGAAACACACATACATGTGAAAAATAAAAAAATATAATTAAAAATAGATCAAATATTAACTTTTTAACATGCTAGAATGATCGGATACTAAGATGGATGTGTGAGTAGCTGCTGGAGGAGAATGCAGCTTCCCTGTTTCATGTACTATTCCTACTTACTCTAGACAGTGCCAGCGACTCACCTTGCCAGGATCACAGTCAGTCCCATCCATGGGTGGGTCAAGCTTGGTCCTGCACTCCGCTTCACCTTCCACTTTGCACCACAGACCAGTGCAGATGACATGCTGCAAGAAGGGCACAGTATCAGACGGGGAATGAATGGTCCAGAGCTTCCAGTTCAGGTCAGTAATTCTAGTTATTATGAGGCAACAAAAATGCATTTGGAAGCCGGGCGTTGGTGGCGCACGCCTTTAATCCCAGCACTCAGGAGGCAGAGGTAGGCGGATCTCTGTGAGTTCGAGGCCAGCCTGGTCTACCAAGTGAGTTCCAGGAGAAGCACAAAGCTACACAGAGAAACCCTGTCTCGAAAAACCAAAAAAAAAAAAAAAAATGCATTTGAAGTGAAAATACTTATGCACTTTTAATATTAACTATAAATAAAACAATACATAGATTGTCTATAGGGATAGAAAACTTTATAAGTAACTGTAAACATTCTGTTTAATAAACTTATTTAAATCTTTAAAAATCTTTTGACAAATCACAGAGCGATAAATAAATTTCTGTTGCCAAGAACAGTAAATTTTTAGATAAAAATCCAGCATTTATGCCTGGATTGGAACCAGGCTGAAAGAGTAAAATTTTTTAAATTTCACTTGTCTCTTTTTGTAGTGTGACCATGGCCTTGAGCATCCTACGTAGGAACCTAACTACTATGCCCTAGCCCTAGCCCTTATGTGTTTCTAACTGTGTTGCTCATTCAGCACCCCTTTCCCAACACCTCTCATGCACATGCCTTCTTTCATGCTTACACAGCATGGTTAGTACACACAGTCTTGACCCATACATAACTCCATGTAGATATCTGTCAATCATTATCAGCTATATTTACTTATGCATTAATAAAATTTTTAGACCTTTAGGATGCAATAAACTTCTAGTGAAAAGTTAAAAGCAATTTTGAAAACAATTTTATGTGGCTAGATACAGTGTGAATAAAATAATTTCTAAGTTAAGGAAAAAAAGGAAGATTGTCAGGAGACATGAATGAAAACTTTGGAAGACTGAAAAAACTGAAGAAGAGAAGAAAGATTACCTCTTCCCACTATCAAACTTTTGGGATTAGCCCTGTCCACAGACATTCATCCCATCTGTACTTTTCTAAGCAGCTGGATTTCAACTCCTCTTTCCAAGGCCAGTCCCTCCAGCTGCATCCCAGGTGACACTCTCTTCTTCCTGTTACCTTACTGCTCAGCTTGACTTTGTTATTTTATGCTGAGTGAGTAATGATCAGCTCATTAAGAATACATAGGCCTCTCTCCACAATAACATACAGAACCTCCCTCTGGTGCTGTGAACTTGAACTGTGAACTCACTTTCTCCCCTCACGGTCTTCTACTTTCCTACTCCCAATATGGATGTCCCTAGTGCAAACGCCAATAATAAGGAAACATCTCTTCTTGCTCATGAATTGGTAACGTTAACACTGTGAAAATGGCTGTCTTAACAAGCAAGCTATAAATTCAAAGCAATTTCAATCTAAATGCCAACTCAGTTTTTCACAGACATAGAAAAAGTCTTTACAATTCAATTTGAAGCACATGACTGGAGAGGATTTGTGAAAAAAAAAAAGAGAGAGAGAGAAGAAACAGATGAGGAAGGTAATTAGCACTGTATTCTGCCTGTGTGCATACAATAAATGCGTGTGTCTTTGTTTCCCAAAGGAGTTGGGGAAGAACCAGGCAGGACTAAGGATACCATGTAAGTAGAGAAAAGGACTCCGTTAGCCAACAACTAGAAAGCTGATAAGTAAAAAGTTATTGCCGGGGGCTCATTCTAAGGTTGTGCATAGAACAGAAGGGATTGCTCCAAGATTAAGGTTGACATACAATTGGAACCACTAGACACACTGGCACACTTATTTAAGATAATATTTTGAATAAATTTATTATAATTCTAATGCTAATTCTTCAGAATTCCTGAAATATTATGCTGTTGTGTTTTTAAGATTCAGAATTATGGAGTCTTTCTAATTTCCTAAATGTTTAGTTCACTGGGAAGGAGGTATAATTTGTTCATTTTTTTCTTCTGTGAAAAAAATTTCCTCACTTCAAAATGTTTTGTGTAAATATATCTTATTTTATTTTGAATATGGTTTATCCCAGCCCTTGTGCAGACATCATTCTCAAAAATTCATCTAGGAAATTACTTTAAAGGCTGAATAATCTTGCTGCTTTGTGATGTTTTAGGTTCTTGAAAAACCCCAAATGCTTTCCATAGATTCATTTACATATAAGTGAATATACTCAGGCTTTATAATTTTAGTTTCTAAACATTTTACCTCTCGCAAGTTTTTCTCCTAGGACTTTTTCCTTGTAACTAAGGAGTCAAATGCTGAATCCCCACCAAACAATGGCTTTACTGCTATTCAAAAAAATTATTTGTGTTAAAACAAAAATTACTTAGGTTCATCAGTTAACCAAAGAGTAAATCTTACACTGTCATTTCAGGGCTGACCACTGTTGGTGGTCTCAATGCCGACCTTCAACTCTGAGCAGTTGGCTCTTCAAAATAGCAGGTGCTCTCATCAATTCCCAGTTGAGACACTGAGAAGATAAACACCAAACTTGGCAGCCTTTCAAGATAAGCATAACCAGGTATAATAAATCACGCGAGGGGGTCTCTTGAATACTTGGTGTTCGGCAGGTCTTGAGGTCTACATTGAGTAGTCTATAGTCTTAGTCTTCTGAAGAATGCCGGTCCACTTCAAGCTGATCTCTCCAGAGAAAGTAAAGAAATGCTATAGACTGTATTAACTTTTAAAGGTGCGATGTGTCAGATGTGTGAGATTAGCGCTGTTATTACCCAGCCTTTTCTAAGGTGTAGGGTAAGGTATGACATGAGAACAAAGCATTCTCAAGATTCCACAGAAACAAGCCATATTCTTTAACTTGGTTGGGGATCTCTTAGTTTTTCAGTTAAAGAATTTTTAGTATCTCAAATGGTTTGCATGAAACATCAAACACAAATACACAGCTCAGTAATATTCATGGCTTAATCTTTGGAGTGAAAAAAATTCCTTTCAAACACATAATATGACCTTGGATATTTATTTCAAATAGGCTTTTTGTAGGCGTACATACATATGCTGTTATACATTTGAACAGGAAGGGAAGTTAGCTGTCCATGTATATATATCATAAATTTTCTTTCTTCATCACAAATGGTTCCATTAAAATATTTTCAAGTTTTTGTCAAAATAAATGATCGGAAGTCATATATATCCAAGTAATAATTCAACTTTAGCCATAAAACTTTTTGTTTTTAAATGGATTTCCCACTAAAATACAATCCCAATAGCTCAACAGATTATTACAACTATAGACCATTTGTGGAATGGTGTTTAAAAAAAACCTTTTCAATCATAGAATAAGTTAGTCTACCATCACTAGAAGAGGTAAAATTGATTTTCCTCTTATGAAGAACATCTCTGGGCCCCAAATGAATCATTTTAGATTTAAATACAGGCTGATAGAGTAAGAAGTCAAAAAATACAGTGCACAATGATCAAATATTTTTTTCTGTTTTAATATTAAGGAATTAAATAATGTAATCAAGCCCAAAAATGATTTAAAATTCTGTGTTTTATATATTCATACAAAACATGCACATTAACATTCCTTCTATAATTTATTTTTACTTATTTAAAAATATTCATTTATTTGTATGAGGAGGGGCACCCACATGTGGGAGTTGATTCTCTCCTTCCACTAGTGGGAGCTGGGGATTGAGCTCAGTGTGTCAGGCTTGGTAGTAAGTACGTTTATCAGCTGAGTGTTTTTGTTGGCCCACACATTAATTTGTTAAAATCTCAGCATATAATCCTTTGAATTTATGAAATGTCTACAATAAAAACCCAAATTAACAGTGATGGTTTGCTTTCAAGACACAGGGTACCGCAAAGAAAATAGTCTGAGCCAAAGGAAGGACATGAATAGCTTCTATATTCAATAAGGAAAAATAAAACATAAACGCATGCACAAAAACTTGTCAATCTAAATTATTGAACTAAAATTTCCTTCAAGACCCATTCAAGCAAACACAAATCTGTTCATCACCAACAACTGTGTATGAAGGACACTTATTCATGATGTTTATTTCATAGGAAAATAGAATATGTTACCCTAGTTGAGGACAGAGAAGCCATGCCATGTAGAAAGTCCAAGAAAATGATAAGAAATCCAAGTAAGCAGACAACTGAAGGCAAGTTATTAGATGCTAGTCTTCAACTGTAAAGCTTCTTTTAGTGTACAGCAACACTACAGATCTAGTTCACTTGCGTCTGGGAAATGCTTGCCATTAATAGACAGCTGTGCCTCTGTAGGTGAAGTAAATTTGTCATTGTCTCTTTACATGTTTCAGGATTACTAGCAACAGATGAACAGTTGGCTTTGGAAGGAAAATGCAGAGCACACACGACCAGTTAGTAAAGCAGTAAGCTGCAAAGGACTCTTCAGCAGAGCACATCAGTCAGTGTGAAGAAAGTCAATGAATAAGAAGAAATTAATGGAACAGCCAGTATCTTCTTAATGAAGCCATAAAGAAAAGAATGTGAAAAAGGAAATATTTTATAATTGCAAGAGAAAAGATTTGGAGTTAGAATGATGGGTTATGTTTCTAGAAAGCAAGCTCCCAGTGCTCTGGGGCATGAATACAAAGCTGAAGGAATTGCACAAAGCAAGTTAGTTCTCTTTACAGTTTGACAGAAGTGCTGCCCTTGGCCATAGCCTAGCATCAAGTGGCTGGAACAAGGGTGAAAGATACGACACTGAACATGCAGAACCCAGGTGGTCAAAGCTGCTACCACGAAAGGTATAACCCCAGACGGAAGGAGACTGAAAGAGTCTGTTACTGACTGGACTTAATGCAACACACAGATCATACTACAAATTCTACTTAAGGCAGGAGAAACCTAACTTGTAGTAGACAATACAAAGCTTCCAATTTAAATCTTAATTGACTAAAAAGAAAAAAAAGTAATAACGAAAAGTCCAAACCAATCATCCTATTCTTTTGTGGAATACACCAGAATCTAGTCTCGACAATGGAACCAGCATGATTTTTTTTAAAAATTTACCAGATAACATGTATTTCATGTCTAGGGGTCCTATGACCTCTGTTTAATGTTACTATTGTAGTCTGATCACAGCCATAGAGAATATGTGAACAAGTATTCATGACCATACTTCTGTGAGATTTTAAACTTAGAATTCCGGCAGCTCACTCCCCAGGACACACGGTGCTAATCCTTGCTTTAAAGATCACAACTTCTGCTACACAATTAGATACTAGTGATCTGTGAAGAGCCCGGTAAAATATGATACTTTCTAAAGAAAAATGAAGCCATTAGAGCCTGAGATGAGACATAGTTGCAGTTTTCTCTTTAAACTGGAATTATAAATCTACTCAGTGGGGTAAAAGAAACATGTATGACAGGTTATAGAAGGAGACAAAGGTGGACTCAGTGGAAACTCACTTTCCATTGGAAAAAAAAATATAATGTGAAGTAAGTAAGTATGTGTGATCGGTCTAAGCACAGAACAGATTATATGGCAAATATTCAGTAAGCCTGAAAATACGTTAAGTGGGATTATTGAATCTGAATGACAGAATGAGAATATTTAAAAAAAAAAAAAAAAACATGCTTAGGAAACATGTGAGGCCATACTAGTTTTCACATGTTTAATACGGTCATCAGGAGGGATGAAGACAGAAGTGGAGGGGCAGAAATGTGTTCAAAGGAGCGATGACTGCACACTTCTTGTCAAATTTCACAAAAGACATGAATGTGTAGGAGGTACAGGCCCAGAAGAGAAGGAGACATCTCCGAAAAGGCAAGAAAGCAAATGCCAGCCCAGCACCGTATATAGTGAAAATACACTTCAATGTGGAAAGGCATTTTTCAGATGAAGGGAAATTTACCATGAGCAAAATCCAAATAAAAGAAGTCAGCATGAGAAATGAAACCAAAGGGTAAACTTTCTCTTTATACGTAATGCAGAACAGCAAGAGGGTAAGTATCTGGGCAAAAAGAGCGTAGTTTAATCATTGTTTAAACTGCATACAGATGTGTAAGGAGAATTTCTAAACTGGTTTGTGGTTTACAATGTACACAGATTAGCAGATATGATGAGTACAGCATGAAGCAGAACGCACCTATGTGACTGCACATCGCATGTTTCTATAATCCATGTGAAAAAGGACCACATTTAATCTATGTAGATTAGATACTAAATACTTACATTTTTCAACCCTAGAGCTGAGTTTGGTAAACCACTGGGGACTGGCCAACTCTCTTTGCCAATAAAGCTTTACTGTACTACTCCCATGTTTGTTCACATAGATGCTGTCTGTGGCTGGCTTCAGCACAGCAGACTGGAGTAGCAACAGAAACTACACTGAAGATGATTCCAGTACTCTGGTTCCTTAATTAAAAACATGTGATCTGAAGCCTAGACCTGGGTCTCAACAGGAGAGGTGTCACCATGAAAGCTAAAAATATAATAGGTTAAATAGCATGTGTGTGTGTGTGTGTGTGTGTGTGTGTGTGTGTGTGTGTGTGTGTACAAAATTTGAAAAGAAAAAGAGGAACAGTTCTGGATAATTAAAACTTTAAACAATTTATTTGAGCAATGTTTAATTTAAAATAGGACACTATTAAAATACTGAGAAACAGATTTTTTTAATCCCCTAAGCAATAAAATATTCAGAGATTAAAAAGCCTATAGCAATCCAAGTGAGTTTGTGACAAATGACAATGTAAACTAAGCAAATAGAAAATTAATAAGTAGAAGGTTTTACTGGGGACAATGACCATTCAATTTAAAGACTCCCTCCCAAAATTTTCTTTTTATAAGAAATGATTTTTAACACTTTGTGTTTAAGAATGGATGACTCTTCTACCACAACTACATATCCATACATCATTTTCCTCAGTTAACAATTATAAAAGCTTAAAATTTAAAATGGAAGCATTATTCTAGCACAACAAAAATAGCTACTTCACTTTAGTGTGTTTTTTAAAGTAGTAAGTTTTGGGTCTTTCCTCTCTGACTTTTTTTTATTGACTTATTAACCGCCCATGCCTTATTGCTTTCACTTCCAAAGTCCAGAGAAAATAGCAGGAATTTCAGAATGAGTGGTACAACTCTACGGTCCCTACTTGAAGTGGGTTGGGTCAGAAGCAGGGCGGGAAGGCAGGAAGGCAGGTGTAGAGTTGGGAGGAATTGCCCAAATACATTATTTTTTTTCTCAGAAATTTCTTTTGAGGACTGGCATGATTTGGATCAACACATACTAAAGGAAAGTCGTCTCCTCCATCAATGAGTGATTCTAAACAATCAATGTGAGCGATCGAGGATAGCTGCCCTTGCCTCTTACCTGCATCTCTTGACAAAAGGAAGCCAAAGGCCCAAAGAGAATCTGGCACTGTTCATCTGCAGTGTACGCCATCCCTGGCAGTTTTGAGGGGACCAGCACAGAACTGAGACTCTGTGGATTCGTCTGTAGCAAGCAGCTACTGGCCTTTGACCTGCCAACATGCAGATCCATTAAAAATTTGAATTTCATCAAAAAAAGTCGTTATGATTATTCAGTAAGAAGAACAGCTTCATAATAAATTTAAATTCCTACTTAGTAGCTCTGCCATTGAATACTTTAGAAAGAATTCTGCAAATGAGAACACTTCATTTATAACAAGCTAAGGTAATCCTAATAATAACAATACTGTTCAAGTTAACAAAATATTTTGATTATAAACACTGTCCAGAGGAATCAGTTCAGCTGGTCTAAATCTACTGTGATGTTACATGATTTTATGTATTTGTAAGAAATATAAGCTCATCCTCTGAGAGTAACTTGCCCTAAGCATCATATCAGTCCTATTTGGGGATTTAAAGAAATTATTTTCTAATGAATTTTAGCAGTCAGGCTATGCCTGTACTTGACATTGTGATACAGCTTCCATTTTTGATATGACATTTAATTTGATCATAATTCTGACGTGTGAAGACAGCAATACAAATCTTGCAAGTTCTTCCAGACAAGCTCAATAGGGTATACTGCAGTATACTGATGCAATTGCTGATGGTGTTTTCAAGTTATTAATGCTCTGAATGACATCCTGAGCTGTCATGACAAAGAGCAGGTACAGACTACACTGAACAAATTTTAGAATAGAAAAGCAGGTATACAGAAAACATTATATATCTTAAATAAGAATTTTATTCTTTGAAAGTTTTATACTTTCACACAATGTATATTACTCATATCCATCCACCACTACCTTCTTCCAAATTCCTCAAATTCTCCAAGAGTAGTTGAAGCAGAATCCAAGTGCCAAATTTAAGAAATTCTGATTACTCGGCTATGGATGAGTGTCTATCACCATATTGACATCACATGATCCAAGCTTTGGGCAGCTTCATGGGAAAACGAGGTAAGAGTCAGTAATCAGTGTGAGTCAGAGCTGTGAAATGCTGAGTTGGTCATGATATGAGTGCTGTATGCATCAACTTGAAACTGCAGGGGTTACCTGGATAAGGTCCACAGGATCAAGACAGTCATAATTCCAGTATGGATAAGGGAGGAGCCCCAGAAGACCTACTATCAGAGGAACTATTGACAGCTGATGTTCATGAGGGAGGGAAAGCTACTCTTCTTTGGGGATTTAGCAGTACATTGCTCATGACCCAGAGGATGACCACACACCCCTACACATATGGGCAGATCCAAATAAACATTATATTTTACCATATCTTAATATCTAATAGATAAAATAGGTCCACTTATTTAAAGAATATGGACAAATGAATAAATTTCATCTTTGTGATGATTTAAATAGATAGGCAATCATGGATTCCTCTTGTAGATTTATGGAGAGCTTAAACATCTCTCTTACTCCTTCACATGCCTGCCACCTAGTCTTTTTACCTGGTCTTTTGTCAAAGGCATAGAAAAAGTACAAGCACTTTAAGACAAAAACAAGAACAGTAGTAGTATTTTTCATTTCTGTTTCTGGCTAGATAGAAGCTAACTGTTACTCTCGATAAGAGTTGTAAAAGACTTAAGGTGTCCTACAGGCCACAGAGGCTAGCATTGCTTCTTATTAGAAAAAGTATTTACAGCTTGAAGTACTATAAATGAAAAGTGAAGGTTTATTTAAGGCAATGATGCTCCACCTGTGGATCATGACACCATTGGAGGTCACATATCAGATATCCTGTATATCAGATAATTACATTATGATTCATGACAGTAGCAAAATTACAGTTGTGAAGTAGCAATAAAATAATTTTAGGGTTGGGAGGTCACAATAACATGAGGAACTATATTAAAGGGTCGCAACATTAGGAAGGTGGAGCACCACATGTTTAAGGAATTCCAAGTGCTAACAGGTGTGTTGTGTGATGCTCAATGAGTCTGTCACTTCTAACACTGAAGAGGCAACTACATTTGGTGACAGATTTCCACCATCGTAGCAGTTTTTGACCTTTCTTTTTTTTTTTTTTTTTTAGTTTTTGACCTTTCAAATCATGTTGCCCATCATTTAATCTGAGAAATATGAGAACTGAAAAACAGGTAAGTTGGTAAGTTAAACTATGTGTTCTAGTTCATCTACTGAGTCAATGAAAGAGCCAGGCAGAATCAAACTCTCTGTTTTTACGGTGTGGTGGCCTTTCCACTTTGTCACATCAACTTTACTGGTTGGCAGTCAGCAGGAACTCACACATATTCACAATGAAAAAGTAATTAATGACACTAGTACCTGAGAAATCTTTCCAAGTCTTCCTTACTACACCTGGACCATGAAACATCACCAAGATTTTGTCCTTTGATCCATTCACCAGACATGATATGAAGACCATCGGCACATGACGGGTGGTCATTGTCATGATTGATGCCCATGCTGATTTAGAATATAATTGAAAGAAAAATATCCATATTAAACAAGTGGTATTTTTATATCTTTTATTACTACAGTGGTATTCCAGTCAAAACACCCAATGGAAAATTTTGTTTGGAAGAAATCAGTTCAAAAATAAGATGGGATTTGGAGTTACATTTATTTTTTAAATTTTATCATCCATGTTTGAAATAAATGATGTAATTTGATTAAGAACATTTTCCCAAATATATATTTAAGATGCATGCTTAGATACATATAAGAAACTGAGCTGTACATATATCTTTGCATTGTTTATATGAATAAAAAGTAGCAAATTTTCATTCAACTTCATTGGATTCTTATCTTTGTCTTAAATAATATATTCCTTTAAAACATGAAGCACCTCTTAGCCAAACAAAATCAAACTGAACTACTAACTTCTTGGAATGTTTTCTTCATCTGCTTCACAATTCCCTGTTCTCCCACACACCTCAAATAATAAAAATATCTCTTGGAAAATGTCTTGGCCATCATTATCTTTTCTATTGAACCATACATCTGTTGATTTAAGTGGAGAGCCTACTCTGAAAATTTGGCTCATCTCCAAATACAAACTTTAGAACCACCTTCAACAGAAGGTGACTGTAGTTTTTCATCTTTAAACGTTGTTTACTTAGACCTCTCCTCTTTTTCATCTGGTGGTTTGTTATGGTTTGGCTAGCTACTGCATTCCAAATTATCGTCACACCAACACGTGGTCCTCCTGCTCCCAAACACACAATCACTGGGGTTGGAGAAAACTCTTGTCCAGTATAGTCCCACAGTATTTCTCCGAACTGTTATCTCTTTTCTGTTTCTATTGCCACCAAACAGAGATTACAAAACACTTTCACTAGACAATGGAGACCATTAGTGTGACAGTCTTCCTGGGTCTTAGCCCGGTAGGTTTTACTGACATTCTCCCTCCATTTACTTCTACTTTACCTCTGTGAAATGGACCTATAATAAAAGCTGACTTTAGCATGAATCTGCCTTCTAATCTCCTACTATAGCAATTTCCAGATGACCCAATGGAGACCTAGGCCCTTCATCTTTTGCCATTTCATTTATTAAAAAACCTTGGAATTTCTCAACTATGTTTCTTACTTTCTTGTAATTCACTATTATTTAGCACTTCCTATGCTCAATATACATACTCTATGTGGCCCTTTCATCTTTTCTGTCTTAATATAAAATATTTTTATTGTAAACATGACACTAAATACTTTTTATGAGAACCTTGTCTCAAAATAAACAAGCCAACACCAAAACAACAAAAGAAGAAGAGGAAGAGGAGGAGGAGGAAGAAAGGAAGGAATGAAGGAAGAAAAAAGAAAGACAGAAAGAAAGGAAGAAAGAAAGAAAGAAAGAAAGAAAGAAAGAAAGAAAGAAAGAAAGAAAGAAAGAAAGAAAGAAAGAAAGA